>VXBA01002264.1:454022-493154 GCA_013399895.1 Serilophus lunatus
TTTCTTTCTTTTTCTTTCTTTTTCTTTCTTTTTCTTTCTTTTTCTTTCTTTTTCTTTCTTTCTTTCCTCTCTTTCCTCTCTTTCTTTTTCCCTTTCCCTTTCGTCATATACAAAGAATACACCTAGTCTTTCCCAGAAGGCTATTCTTCTTTGCTAGTGTCACAATAAGAAACATTAGTCTGGCCCTATAAGTGGGCAATCCATAGGTGTTATAATATGCAGATACTCTGAAATGAATGGGCAGAATATTTTCTTTTTATGTTTTATATGTAATTGTTCATTAAAAAAATATTTTTCATATCACATTTTGCAGTGCTTTATAGGATGCAGATAAACTGACCTTATATCTAAGAATCAATGTGATCTCCTGGTCAATAATACAAACGCTTTTTGAAATGACAGAGACATACATCATTGTCAGTTAACAGTTATGATTACTTGGACCATTCATCGTTAGTAATTAAACTTAAGAGAAATAATGAAATTGTCCTAAATTTCTCCTTAGAAAATGGCAGTCTGAATACAGGCTACGAGACATTCACAGATAATTCTGTCTGTGACTTTGTTGTAAGATTTCTGCAGGATCACAAATGTATAGCTCTTTCTTCACATAAGTTACAGGATAAGAAAAATGTCAAAACGTGAGGTAAGTAATTAAATACTTAAGCGAGTATGTAATAATAGATTCTATTAGCAACTATTTACATTCCACTAGTAATGTGCCATATAATGTTATTGCAGTCTTCAATATTGTCACCAAACTTGATGCTACAGTGTCTTTCACTCTGTCTCTAGAATCCCCAAAATTTTGCACATTGATTTTTCCTTTTGCCAAATTTCTCAACATAAACAAATGTTTCTATGACAGTTGGTTCTAAATGCAACAGTTTCCATGGCAAGAAAGTTTGAATATCTGACCTTATTGGTACAATAATACCCTCGTATCATGTATGTATATATTTGTACCCGAGACAGCAAATGTTTCTTTGCTGATAGAATTGTATACACAAATATGTGGTTCTTAAACCTTTTAAAATATTTATATCCAATTTTTGTGCATAAAGGAACTAATAAATGCATATAAATTCCTGGAAACAGATGAGTGATTTAAGGCAAAAATGCATACAAAAATTACTTTCTTTCTGATAGTAGTAGTGGTCAGTGATCTCTGTAAAGGGTCAGAGACTAATTGCCTAGAGAAATGCATAAGCATATAAGGAGATATTCTGTATTCAAAAGACTTACTTTTTTTTTACAGTTTTAGTTTTTTACAGACTAAGATGACAAGGTATCTCTAAAGCTGGTAGCATAATATAACAGAAAATCACTTAAATATGCATCATTGTATATAAACAGGCATATTTGTATGTACATATGAAAAGATTACATTCTGAAATCAATATATTTACATTCTGAAATATACCACTATCTCCCTTGTGAATGTAAATATATATATATATTCACACATACTATAAAGTCTTGAATTCAATTTTTAAAATAATTTTTAAAATAAGCATTTGGCTTGTCTCCTAATGAGTATCTTGTGGGAAACAACAATTATAATTTCTAATCATTAAGTTATAATTTCTTAGCATTTAGTTATCATTTCTTGAGTGATATCAAGATTCAGAACTTTTGATAGTTTTAGATTAAATTGTTTCAACTAAGTGAGGTGTCATGGAAGAAGGAATAAAGACAGTCTGGTGAAAAGCAAACAAACAGTGTGATTCTTAAAACAAGGTAAAGATGATGTGCAGAACAGAGGTTCTTAGAGGTGAAAATAAGAAATGTTATTTTGGTCACTTCAGTTGATACTCACTCCTTATCTTTCTCTTCAATGAAGAAGTTCAAACAAATTAAATAGCAGCAGATGATTTCACTCACTCACTGTACTTATTGAAAAACCTGGTAATGTTTAACATTATCCTCCTTTTCTCAAAAAATGTTCTAATATAAAAAAAAAATCTAATATCCAGCAGAAATTGTCTGGATTTTCCTTCATGTTAATCATGATTTCAATGGCATTTTTTATGACAATTAGTTTGATAAATTATAATCTGAATTAATAAAAGGCAATAGATTTTATTAAAAACCTGGAATCATAAAGTGGGATTTTTTCCTGTCAAGCTCACTATTAACACACTGTATGGTTCTGCCTTCAGCATCCTGTCAGCTCTATTTTATCTGAAAGCTCCTGCAGTGAATGTCAGATTCAGGAGTTTCTCTTTAGTACCTTTATCAAGACTCTTGGTTATTTTGCCAAAAGGAATTTTAAACCCAAAAGTTTTCATAAAATTTTTCTTAAGAATATCTAAGTATTTTCAACAGGAAAAGTGTGTGAATGTGTATTCAATGGATATATTTTATTTGCAAATTATTATGTGTTTAATTTCGTGAATTTTATAAAATCTCTGAAGAGGTTGTTAAAGGAATATTTAGCACCCTGATTTATTCTGGTTTCAATTATGCAAGTTTTGCTCAGGTTAGAAATTCTTGACTTCTTCAGAAAATCTTGTTCCCAAATGGCAAGGAAACAGAATGGATTTGGCACAAAATATCCAAAGTTAGTTATCTGACATCTGATGTCTGAGTGAGTGGCCCGATCTCAGGCTCACAGAAATAAAAACTATTTAATTTATTGGACAGTAACTTTCAGCTCAAACTGCATGGATAGTCTGATTTTTTTTAAAATATGAAATACATAAAAAACTTGGTACCTCTGAAAAATGCACTATTTTAAGAAGCCATTTCTCCTTATTTTTAACTTTCAGCTAGTAGACTAAATTAGAAAGGTGATCTATCATATCATAATAGTGTCTTCCCTTTCCTTTATTAAAAAAAGAATAACAACTATTCTAATGTAAATGCATCAATAAATTTCCAAGTCCCTTCATTGCTCATTTTACAAGAATTAAGGAACGAATGCCCCAAGATTGGTTCATAAACTGTTAACATATTGAGATCTGCATTTTCTCTTGTGTGTTCCCAAACTTGTTGTGCCCTTTGTAAAAGAAAATAATTGTTTTTGACATTATTTGGCTGACTTGATTCAAGCAGGGCATAATTACAGTGCTGATCGAGTTTCCCTAAACCACTTGAATTTTCAAGCAGGACTACAACATGTGGAAACATGATGGTTAATCACAAACAGATATACTACACAGATTTTTTCCCCTAATTCTCATTCTATGCTTCACTGAAGTTACTTCAAATTTACAACTGTGTAAAGGTGAAAAAACATAGCAACAATGTAATTACCACTGGAAAAAGTAGTAGTTGCAGGGGAGCCGTCACTGCCTAAATACTGTTTAAGCACAGAAAAGAGTACTTGCATATGTTTTGATCAGTACAACAGTTTCCAAACTCTTGTTTAAGGAAAAAAAAACAACGCAGCAGAAGAAACACAAGGCCACCTTTCTCCTATGAAAATTTGTCATACTTATGAAGGCTAAGGAACAAGAAAATCTTTGGTTGAGAGTTGTTTGATTCTTCATGTCTAGCCAATGTAACTTTCAGTGACCCAATGGAACAGTGGAGGGAGAACATTTAATGAAAAACTGATGGTGGGAGGAAAAGAGTCAGTAATCCAAAAAAGAGAGAGTGAAACAGTATTTATAATAAATAATTAAACGTTTGTCACAGTAGTAGAAAAAGAAGCAAATAGAATGACAGCAGGAGCAGATTTAAAATAATAATTTTAAGAGACAAGAAAGAAAAATTTGGATATTCAATTGCCATGACGATTCCTAACATTTTGTAGCAGTAGGAGCACAGCAGAGGGTTGAGGATAAGAACCAGAGGGAACAAGAACTGTGTTTAATTTTGAAAAATAAAGTGGTCATACTGTCTGGGAGGCAATTGGAAATGATAAAAGTACCAATTGAATCTTTAGGATTGCAATTTTCAATCTTGATGAGGTCTTTACTTGATGAGGTCACTGCTTCTGACTACCCAATTGGATCATCTTTGGATTCAAATTTAGAACTACTGAGGTATCATCAAAAGTGGGATCAATTTATTAACACTGAATCTACTTGGCTACCCACACATGAAGACCAAACAAGTGGCAGCTCTATGCAGAAGAGTCTGTACACACTTGTTATTATTTGTATTGTCATTATCCTGGGTAGCTTGATCACAAGCCTGTTATTCATTATGGCAAGTACTGTACAACCAAGACTTAAAGGTGCAAAAAAATGACCAAAAGATGAATTACGTGTGTGACCAAGTCAAGTGGCAAAACAAAGACATGAAGTGAAAATTCGTAAAGTGGTAGTAGTATGATCACTACACCCCAGCTGCTGAGCTGGTTGGAGGTGTTTCTTGGAAACTCTGCTGGTAATGGTCCATTAAAGGAAGACATGGTGGGGATCAAGAGGAAGCTCTGAGAAAAGTAGACTTTTTGATCGCTGATGTAATTTTTTGATGGTTGTAGCTGAATTTTTTCTCCCAGATTCTAGTTATGTGTAAGTTTATGGGAGAGAAAGGAAGAAAATAAAGCAGGATCAAGGTACATGCCAATGAATTAGGATTTCACCTTTCAAGCTAAAATCCTTAGAGAACTTGCAAAAATAAATCACACTTCAATTAATAGAAAATATTATCAAATGGTTTCTGTAGTGTTTATATTTTTCTCTTACCCCCACCCCTCAAATTGCTTGAGGTCTTTTATCTTTTTGTTTTTTTCTTTTATAAGCAAATTTGAATTTTTAGGATGCAAATTTTTGTTCGGAATTTAACATTTCTGAATTCTGTCCAATATAATGTATACATTCTAAATCTGTTCACTTTGATAATGAAAGAAAAAAGAGTTTATATAAAACTTTGTTGTATTCTCTTTGATAAAAGAGTTCTTTTGATCCTTATATTACATTGAATTTGGCTTAAGGTCATTGAAGTCAATTACATCTTTCATAAGGTAACAAACATGGCAAAAGCACACACACTTTCTTAGGACTCTTTTTAGCTCTTTTTAGTTTACTATAGCTAATGGTTTTATTAATTGTGACTGAAAGACAAGTCAAATAGTGCAACTATTGCTGCAAGTGCATCATTCCCTCTGGATCTCCCAGTGATTCAGAGTGGCTAATTTTTGTTTGATTTACTAATTTTTAGAATTGTGTTGAGCACAAGACTGTAAAACAGGGAGTTTCAGTGAAGTCCAAATCTCACACACATTGTCACTGAATTTTAGCAGCACTGTGACAAACGTACCTTGTGAGAATGCCTTTTGCTTATGAATGTGTGATGAACTCATACATGCATTGTCCTAGGCTATATATTCCTTCCCCTTCAGACTGTATGTTGTGTTTACTGAAATGCAAGCTTTTGGTAAGTCTATCATTAGGATGGATGGATGGGCACTGTCCCTCTGAAGGGCTTTCCTGTTTTGCAGTAACCTCCTGCTTTGCTCTTGATCTTCCGTTAGCAAAGACTATTGTGTGAGTGGAGGACTCTCTGACATAAACAAGTCAACACTAAGAGGAAAAGTGGGGTTTTTTCATAAGCCAAATGTAGATACAGATTTGGATTTTGATAATTACCTGATATAACCTGCCAATTTCCCTTGTCATATGAAGTATCTCTTCCTATTCCCTACTTAGTCCATGCTTTTGTTCTCTGTGTTTTTATGTAAATGCTTTATCTATGCTCTTCCTAGTTAAGACATTCTTTTAAATGTTGCCATTTCAAAGCTCATTATTTAGCTGGAAAGTAGAAGATATACAAAGGTGTTGAAGAACTAACTGTGCTCACATTTATCATACCTTTGATTGACTGGGGAAATGACTTTCAGTTGACATCTGAGCCAACAAGTTAGCTGAAATAAAATTTTGTTTAATACCTTTGCATCAATAATCTAGGCACAGCATCATTGATTGAGAAAGTCTGATCAATAGAGTATTACTGACTGCCTAACTGTAACTTTGCCAGACTTTTTTGTTAATTCTGCTGATGACCTTCGTACCACTGCTTTTCAGGTTCACCATTTTTTTCCCTTTGAAATTCAATTTGCTCCATTTGCTATTATTTAAGGAATTTATACATTCAATTGATTTCATTCTACCTGACACAATATGAGTTTAGGATATAAAAGATGGTGCATGCTTGAAACAAAAATTCTGTAGCCCCAAATTAGAATCTTTGTGAAAAATTCACCCCAGGGAAGACACAATCCACGGGAACAAAAAAGAGGAATATAAATCATTTATTTTAACCCTGTGGGTACTGTGGCATTTTCATCTTGAGATTTACATTCTGTGTAGATGAAGTAGAAAGTAAAAGAGGAAATAATAATCTCAACAGTCCCAGATGGTTATCATTCAAGAATAAAAAAACTATTACAGAAATAATGAAAAAGATTCCAAATCCTAACTAATCACTCAGATAGGAATCCTCCATTCCGTCCTTTTAAATATTTTCTTCCTTCAGTTCATTTTCACTGTAATTTATGTTAGCCCTTGTTTCTGTCTTTGTGACATTCTTCAAACTATCTCCATTCACACTTTGATGGAACAAAACAACTATTTCTTTGAAAGTTATTTAGCAATTTGGGATTGTTTCATTCAATGTCCCCTCAGAATACATAATGCCTCCCCTACACACAGACAAAACTGAATGCAACTTCTAGATATATTTGTGTTATTAGACTATATCTTGAGAAAAATGCAATGCTATTTTGCTGCTATCCTGATATAAATTCATGGCTTACGTTTTCATGGTTATGAAGATATTAAATGCAAAATGTGCTAAAACATCCATTTTTCTATGATCACGCTATTAAAATTTTATCGCTTGTGGAATATACATTCTATCTACCCCTATATAATTTTCCAGTGTGTGGAATTAGATCCTGTGCTGGATATGTGAGTGTGTAATGCTGCACATGGCAAGGAGTCTAGCAAACTGGTTTATTCTGAGGCTGGTGGCTCCCAAGTCTCCATTTAAAGCTCTTCAGAGGCCCAAGAAGGTCCAAGAAGTTAAAAATCTGTCTTTTTAAAAATTAGGACAGCCTTAAAGATGTTATTTCTCTCCTTGACATCCTATAGAGAGTCTACCCATCATTACAGTCAAGGGATCTTCCCACCATTGGTTACAAAATTTTTATGAGTGCCTTTCTAGGAGCTGCATAGCATAAAATGTCTTTAATATTCTGCTGGGTCAGAAATACAGACCTTCCTAGCAAAAGGGTATCATATTACTTTGTTAATCTTCTTGACCTTGATTTTAGAGTGAGATGAAGGCATCTGTGTTCCATTTTAACTGACTAAGAAAATGCCACTTCTTGGGAGATGGCCAGATTTACCCAACTTCCCACCTATCTGAGCACTAAGTGAAAAAGGCAAACAAATTTGAGATTATTAGTGTTTACATGAGTCAGGCTTGAAGGTACATATGCTATAGGATTGTTTAAAAACAGATGAAATTGGGAGAGATGCTATTCAGATCAACATTAACATTAATGTTTGGAAAGAGGAAGTGACACCATTGACACTTGCTAAAAATACAGTATATTAGATAATAATATTAGCTTCAAGACAACATTTATTCATACTTCAGGTTAAAATTTTGAGATATATGCTAGTCAAAGCATTTTCATTTAAGGACTAGATAGAGTCAGTAAACAAAAAAATTAATACATCCATTATATATTAATTCTAAATTATGAGATAAAAAGCCATTATATTTAAAAATTCTAAATGTTCTGTTCATTTCTTTCTCAAAATTAATTCTTTTTAGAGACATTCATGTAGGGTTTTCTACTTTCATTTTTCTTTTTTTTTTTCAGGAATATTTTAATTAAATCAACTCCTTATATGTTCAGTAGAATAACCAGACTATCTTTAATATTTCATTATCCAATGCATTCTTATTGTATGCACTCCTAAAATGAGACAACTGGTAAAGAAAGCTAAAACTTGCTGTTCAAACAAGGTCAGAAGGAACTGAATGGTGCTAGAACCAGGAATTAATTTCCCACCTGACTGAAGAATGAAAAAAGATTGAAAGCAGAACTGTTGAAAATAGGCAATATATAAAACCCTAGTTTGAAGATGAATGCCTTGCTAAGACTTTGAACATTTACATGACTTTTCTTAATTCTGTACTTCATCTACTCTTAAAAATCAGGTATCTATTACAAAGGCAAACATCCTGGTACCTTTCAGATATTCAGGCATGTAATTGAAGAAAATTAGAAAGCTGAAAACCACAAAAGAGCTGGAAGGTTATATCTCAGAAAAATTTCCAGACTTGCACTGTGTTACCAGAATTGTCAGTTTCTGGAGAGTGGCTTTTGGAAAATTCCTCAAAATTTGGAAACTAATAAAATAGGTTTTTTTGAGGTGGAGATAAGATAATATCTTGAGTGCTTTTAGTTACTGTGCTGACACAGTAAATGAAAGAATACTGATGCCATTTTGTTGATCATTTAATCAGTGCAAAGTATATTCCATTTGTCAAATTTTATTATCTCTATCTAATGTCTGATTAGAAATATGAATAGAATTTAGCAAGTCCTGGGGAGGGTGGAGGGTGCAATGCTTCCCTCTATGGTTTTAATTGTGGAACATGTTTTAGTACTGTAGAATAATAAAAAAATAGGGTCTGCGGCAATTCCTCTTAGCAAAAATTATTGTATGTTCTCCATATTCTGTAGCCTGTATTATCACTGGTAATGGTATGCACGGTAATTTTTTTCCCCCTTCTATGTTGCTGCATTTTTTTACAGACAGCTTTAGGATATGCAGTACATGAAAAGTCCTACTGAAGTCATTAGGTAAATAAGACATAGACTGGTAATATCTACAATTCCAGGATCTGGATCTAATTTCTTGAAAGCTTTGCAATGCTGTTTCCTGGGCCTGCCATTTCATTAGTTATTCATCATCATAATGACTGTATTTATTATTACTGCTAAAAATAGGTAATGATGGCAATATTTCATCTAATAGATTCACTTTGTCTCTACTTGAAAATGTTGATCTGTCACTATGAGTAGGTTTTCAAAGCTGCAATATTGTCTTAGTAAAGCTGTCTGTGCTTGCATGTTTTTCATATTTGGAGTGTTATAGGCTTTTTTTTTAACATAAAACTACCAAAATCAGATTTTGTTTTCCTTAAAAATATGTATGTAATTTGTAGAGTTGTCTCTAAATACTATTTAAGAGTAATATCTTATAATTTTATTATCAGAATCTGTGATGTTTTGACCCTTGGGTTTGATTTGTCCTCTGGTTTTTAGTTAGCAGGATAAGAACACTTTCTTGTTTCAATGTAAACATATTTCCAAGATGGTTCAAAAGCTTCCATGGTATACTTTACAGAAAAAAATTACGAAATCCTTCAATTTGAGATTTGATGATCTGAACACTATATTTATTATATCTATATTTTAAAATGTACATTACTTTTTGAAAGGTCTGTGAACATTGAAAGGGATTTGTTAAATACTTGTTTTTAAAAATACTGATACATCAAAAATGAAATTGCTTATTCTTCTGATCTTGTCACTGCACATTTTATTCGGTAGCTGTGGAGGTAACTCTTGTCTCTGAGAAGTCATGTTTTGGGGACAGAAAGAGGAAATTCGGGCTGTGCATTAGAAAATAATTCATTAGCATACTTCTGTAACTTTGTTTACTGAAATATTCCAAATTCTCATAGCCTCTCCATACCTACCTTTGCTTCTTCCCCTCTCTGAGAGCTAGAGAGCTGGAAAAGTCTCTAAAATTGAATTTACTTGCTTATGATAGACAACTGTGAAATAGTTTTAAACATCAGTGCCAGGGAACATGCTAAAGAAGTCCAGCACCTTCTGTGAGCCATTGGTGTATCTGCTGCACAGCCTTTGTGTCCTCTACTGGGGTAAAGTAATTGTCACTTTATGGTGCCACTTTTAACGTATGTGAGTACTACTAACCATGAACAAAGTGGTACAAATAGGACTATCTATGTCTCTGTTTCTTCTGCAACATCACACAGTTCATGGATTCATGAATACGGAGGAGGAACACTGGGTCTTTTCTCTATCACTGGTGAGATGTAGATGCAGGCCATCCTACATAAATAAATAACTGGAATCAGAGAATCATTGGCTGTCTCCTGTTATGTCAATTACAAAATCCCCGTTGTGAACCAAATATATAACAGACATCCATAACTGAATTGGATCACACATATCTATCTTGCATTAGAAGAGTCATCTTTGAAATTAATTTACAAGCTATATGTTTGTGCCAGAAACTCATATCAGAGATACATGAGCAATGACCAGTGTAGCTGGAAAAGTTTATATCTTCAAATATCCTTCACAGGCATTCCGTTTTAAACTCTGTATAAGATTGCAGATCAGTTGCTGTGTTCAGGAGATGAGATCACAGGAGATCTTTCAGACTACTCCATCAGAGTTCTCAGTACGTTCCCTGAGAATTTGGTCATCATGAGGACAGGGATTTAGTTTATTTAAATATACTGTTTCTACTCAGCATAGGAAGAGGCTTTCCTGAAGCTTGTACTGCTGGTTTAATGAGGGTTACTACCTCTACTTGAAAATCTGAGCTTGTTTTGTACAAAAAAATCACAGCTATAGCAAATTATGATTTCTTGCAGTCATCAGGTCTATATATTCCCATTAATAATATAATTTGCTTCTCTTTTTGATGCATTAATGGTCAACTGAGCTTTTATTCGTTCTTGTCATGACAGTCACAAACACATTCCAGTGCCTTGTGAAATAAAATGCCAAATGAATAAAGATAAAATTTATTGGCAGTGGAATTTAAATTTGAAAAAGAAATACAGTATTTACAAAACTCATGAAATGTTAGTCACCTTTTGAATTTTGCTTGTAAAGACCTATCATAAGAGGTGTTCAATTAATTTTTTTTTACAAAAAGGAATATAAGAATACATTAACTGAGCAACATAGCTTAACTCGGTGGTCACCATATGTTAGATTGATCTAGGCAATGCTTTGAGTGCTTTCAGCCATCCATGAATAGTTTGTAAACTGAGTTTTGAATGTTGAACTGCAGTTTTGTGCTGTCTTTGGGGAATGTGATTATTAGATTTATTAGAAAAATTAATTTGTGAGACAACCTGTATCATCAGGTTTGTAACTTCCATTTTTCAGACTGCTGACTAGCTAATGCAGGACGTGTTGACCTCAATTGCTCTTCCTTGTCCAGAATTATCTTTGTTCAGGTTTGGAAACATTAGACAACTAGTAGAAATGTCTAAGTCTCATTTTCATTACATACACTTAGGCATATATAGAGAAATTGTTGCAAGATAAACTAGGATATAAATTTCTGCATTGCACCATTTCTGAGATAAATGTATGTATCTATAATGTAGCCTAAGGAAAATGACAGATAATGTGATTTAGATTATCCTGCTGTAAAACTCTTGGGGGGGTGAAGGTGTGGAAAAGCAATGAATGGAATACCTCCCCTGAGAGTTTAGAATTATGATCACAAAATTGATGCTGGATTTCAATACTATCTCCTTTTGGATTTTCATGTTAGTCAGTCAGCTGCTGGTGGTTCTCTGTCTTTTACCACTTCCTCCACAGCCCATGAAAATACCTGTACAGAAAAGTATTGTTAAAGACTTAAACGGCAGAGAACTGTAGATTTGGAGAGGGTTCATCTGTTCTTTAAACTCCTACCATGGGCTTTGAGTTACTGGCATCCTTTCTAGGGATAAAACTTACTACTTCAACTAATTTACTTGAACTTCCTAGTTCGCAGTTTATCAACTCATATTGTTGAATGTCAAAATCTAAGCAGACTTTAAAAGTTTTGAAATAAATTTTTACACAAAACCCAAAAAGTCCAAACAATTTTGGAAGTTTGAACACTGCTCTTTGTAATAGAAGAGTAATTAGACTTTGTAATTTTTAAATACTTCATTAATTTTTAATAATTTGTCTTTGTTATATCGGGACATAATTCACAGACATTATGCATGTGAGGAAGTTGTAGACTGTGATGAGTCTTCTCTTATCTAGGGTTAGTAAATGTACAGTAGAAAGACTCAATATACTTTTAAAGTAAAACCTCAAAGGAAATATAAATGAACAATGAAGGAAATTTACTGATTTTTGCTGGTTTAATGGATCAATGGAGAAGTCACAGAAATCTGGGGTAAATTTCCTTCTCTGTGACAGCTCTGGGAGTCTGTATGCATTCAAAGTTTGGAATCAAATTTGGAAAAACAGACTAGATATGTCTTTACAACACCTGGATAATTACAGTACCACAAATAAAGATGCAAGATGTAAGAAATATCCACTTTTAAACAGCGAAGAGTTACAATAATGTAATGTATAATATGGATAATCCAAGGCATTCTAGCATGGATAGTAGAGAAGAGACGGGCTCTATCTAAATAGTAAGTAAAGCAATGCAATAGGGACAGGCTTACAAGGCAAAACAGGTGAGACTGAGGATTCAGTGTCCACCCTACACATTTCAGGATATTTGCTTTGTGCTTGCCCTAGTCAAAATTACTGAACAGCCATTAGTAAGTGGGGCACAATCCCTGGGGACCTGTAGGGCTTGTTCAGGTTTAGTGCCAGTCAAACAAATTTGTTTAGTGTACTTTGCAATGTAAAATGTAGCCAGTGAGGATGATCAACTGATGTGCTTCAAAACTGCACTCCTGACTAAAAAGGAAAGTATTTCTGCAATTGTATATCATGGGTATTTGGCACCTAAAGGTAGAGCATTGCCAGTTCTCCTCAAAGAAAAGGATTCAAGAGCAGTTTATCTTTCGCAAAAGGGACTCCATTTTCTATGTCCAAGTAATTGTTTTTATTTGACTTTTGATTCGAGAAAAATAAACAGCAGAGGGAAAAGCAGCAGAAATGTCATAGTTATCTTTTTCTCCTTTTATAAATACACCTACCATGCCAGGTACATACAGTTCTTTCTCTGAGTTTTATTTTGTGTGTAACACTGCACATTAGATATGGATCAGAACTGAGTTCTAAGCTCTTGCCTTGCATATGAGGCTGTAAGTGTCCTAACTTTGGTCCAAGTTTGGCTCTTCCAACCCTTTGATCTAGTCTTCTCAGCCTTATTTTTGCACAAGGACCAGTTACTTTCTGTAGGTTACATTTCTGTAAGACCTATAAGCATGTGGAATGTTAAAGATACTTTTGTTCTGGAATATTTTTAGCTTCCAATTTATAAACGATGCTTTGTTTTTCCTTTGACACTTAGTTTTCAACCTCACCAGTACTCTTCTGTCACTACAAAGGCTATCGAATGTACACTCAAGCAATAAACAGCTGAACTCCATGGTGAAACTTTAAGTGTTAGAAAGGTGCTGAAAATTAGCAACAGCAGTTCTACTCATGGCTATGCCCAAACCAACATGTATCTATCTTTACTGATTACTAAGAAAACATCCTCTTTACCGATCTTCCTCTGGATGCTCTCATAACTTGCTGGCTGCGTAGTCACAAGTGTTTGAGTTCAGTCAGTGGTGTGTCACTCACTTGAAGAAGAGCAGTGGGCAAACACTATTGACTGTAGAATGGTATGTTGCTGATTCTGAGCGTTTGTTCGTGCAAAAGCTTTCTGCATTGAATTTCACAAGCCAGTCTCTTTCCAAGCTCACTTCTTACACATGATGCTCCTTTTATGGCTGTTATTTCACAATCTATGTCCTGCTTCTATCTCAGCAATATGCATTTGATTCAGGTTTCTTTCTGTTAAGCATTTACAATGTGGTATAACACTCACACATTCTTTACACTTTTCTTCTAACTAAAAGGGAGCTTCACTTTCTAGTCCTGTGTTTACAGTGTGTTCAGTGTGTTTACAATTCACTTATGGGATTTGTAATATCAGCTTTAGTGCATCATTTAAGCATAGCCATAATGTTTAGGTTCTTTCCACTTTGCAAAAAATACCAGTCATCTTCTCTTTTCAAGCTTCAGTATGAAAGGTATACATGCTTCTCTTGTTTTTTTTAAATGCCTTACTTTCTGTAAGGTTCCTGGTTGTCTAAAAGGGAATCTCCTCCCTAGCTGTATTTCAGCTATAGAAACAAGTGGCCTTGAAAAGTGATGACTGTGGAATGACCTCACTTTTTAGCTGTTTTCAGCGGTATTTCCCCCAGGCAATGCAATATGGCACTGTTGTAAGGCCTTTTCTTGGGCCAATATATTTACAGGTCTAATGAAGGAGTTCTGTCTTTGGAAAAAATTAACCCAGCAAGAAGTGACTTGTATGTTATGTCCTGTTGTAGTAGCTATGACAAATGAAGAGCCAGTGAAGAGCTGACAAGTTCTTGGTCATTGCTTGCTGCTTCAATTTGGTGTAATAGTGCAAACAGAATGTCACCCTACACTTTGGCTTCTTGGTTTGCTCTGTCTATAAATACATTGCCGTATTACTGATACTGGGATTACTACCCATTAAAAAATAATGCTGTAAAGATGGCATCCAGTCTTGGCACCGCACATGGAAAACAAATGCACAAACTGAAAAATAGCCAAGTCAGTAACAGGGATAAATCACCTGAAAAGCAACCTACTGAACAAGGAAAGTAAACAAAGTTTCTTGGCTTCTTTATTTCCCTTTCTATATAAATGGTAGGACCTAATCTAGTGTAAATGAATTAGCAAGATATAACAGGATTATCTTTGGCTAATAATAATCCTTGTACTGTTGTTTCTTTTTCTTTTTAACTATGTCAGTTGAAAATCCTAGAGTTCACCCCTTGTGTGCAATAACACAAGCTGAACTGCTAGGCTTACACTCACCCTCATTACCTGCAACAATCTCTGTTTCTGATTTATTAAAAATTCAATTAAATAAATATATATTCTTTTGAATACTGTTATCAACACTGGGAGCACTATTCACCCCATGGTTTACCTAGAGCAGATGAGAGATTCTGAGCAGAGTTTAGGAACTGGAATATGATACCTAAGGGGTACATCCAATAGATTTGCTTTATGCCTCTGGTGTAAAACGTGTAGTGAAGATATTACTAACCAGCCACCTTGGCATCCACCCTAATCTTTTTTTATTTTGTCTGTATGACTCTAGCCATAGCAGTATCACTGTTTTCCATTCTGCTTATGCATTTTTTAAAAACTCACGTATTGATATGTTTTACCATTTTCTACATTACTGGTATTACTTAAGCAATATTATCATTCTTTCTCCCAAGCATTTACTCCTTTTGCCATGTCATATCTAAGTCTTCTGGGATGCTTTGTTTTATTTTTATCTCTCAAAACAAAAGTTCCTTCTCCAGACAAACAATACGGAGGACACAGACATTTTATAATTCACTCTCTGTCTACTTCACTGTCCAAGACAAAATAAATGTAGAATCTACATACAGAATGTATTCCCCCTCCACGCACCCTAAGAGCGCTTGTACAGTATTAGGAGAGTGATCAATTACTGGTATGCAGCCCTCATAATAATGAGGAAGTACTGGGACACATTCTGGCCATTCACCCAAGATAATGATCAAGATGTGGTGTAGTAAACACATCCTGCATCCATCCATGGGATGTTATGCATTCTGTATAATATAAAGCGAATGATCAAATGTAGAGATATACAAATACTGCAAGAACCACCCAGACTGGAGATGATGGTATACACAGATCCTGTTTAAAATAGTCCTTGGAAAATACATTGGAACATGGTACAGCTACTAAAGCAATGCTTTTAATAATATGGATTAAATACTATTCTCCACAGGATTAAACTAGAATATTCTGCTAAATGTCTTTTTTTTTTTTTTCTGATGATGATGATTTTCAAAAAGGCTTTCTAACTTAGCCTACTTTAATATTTTTTCCCTGTACTTCTCTCAGTGTCTCACAATTTTTTATTCTCTATCTAATCTTCCAGTATCCTGTATATAGTCCTTGCTAAAAATTTCTCTCACTTCAATTGATTCTTCATTTCAAAAGACAAAGATGGAGGAAGCATAAAGCACACAAGCATATTGCTTCTGGTTCTCCAATTACCTTTAAGGCTTGCCTTAGTTTTTTTAAAATTTTTTTTTCAACCAAAAATAATCTAATTTTAATGGTTTTGCTTTTCTCTTTGCTAATTTTGCTGCATATCTACTATATCTTTGTGGGAGACATGACAAGAGACTGATAGGTAAATTCTATTTAGTATTTAAAAGATGTTGAGTAGGTGGGTGACTTGAACTAGAAACATCATTGCTTTGGCACTTATTCTAACTGCATGGAACTGATGTGAGTATATGGACTGATTTTGACAGAAATCTGATTTGAGGTTTAAATAAGAAGATATAGCATGTTCATCGGTTCAATTTATGTTGAAAGCAGTTACACCAGTTTCCCAAAAAACTAGCCTGTTGGGGTTTCTGGAAGTCCCTTTACTTCATCACTAAGCAGGAATCCTGTTGTGCTAGAAAACAGGCTTTCTTTAAGCTCTTCCATTTCCCTTGATTATTTCTCCTGTTTTCTGCCAAGGCTGCAGTGAATGCAATGCATCTGAGTATATGCTCAGTATATAAAGCTGGGAAAAGAAGGAAGGAGGGGACGTTTAAAGTGATGGTGTTTGTCTTCCCAAATCACTGTGAAGATGAGGTCTGTTGTCCTGGGGACAACTGAACATCTGCCTGCCCATGGCAAGTAGCGGATAAATGCCTTGTTTGGCTTTGCTGATGTGCGTGGGTCTTGCTTTACCTGTTGAACCGTTTTTGCGTCAACTCATGAGTTTTCTCACTTTTACCATCCTGATTTTCTCCCCTATTCTGCTAGTGGGGGAGTGAGCAAGGGGCTGTGTGGGACTGAGCTGCTGGCTGGAATTAAACCATGACAACACCATGATGGCTAAGACCTGAGCAGGATCCTAAGGAAAAAACAGCCATTTACATGGATATTGAAAAAAATCTATAGTTTCAGTGTTTCTTTAAACAAAGTATATGACTCCTGATGTTTCACAGCATTAGCCAACTATTGATAATGGGAAGAAACTTCCCCTATGGCCACGCTATTTTTTAATTATCCACTCTGGGATTTCTCATGCTTTTCTCTAAGGCAACTTTTACTAGCCTCTCCCATTGCCAGTACCACCAAAAGTGTTCTTTTTAACAAAATATCTGCCTTCAGAAGTAGGTTCTTTGAATATCTGTTGGGATTATTCTGTTTATTTTCAGGTGCCTTATTTATTCAGACAATGTTGAATACAGCAATATTTATTAAAGCTAGCCCCCTCTCCCCCCTCCGTATTTCAAATTTAGAATAAGTAAGACATTTTTATCAATATAAGATAGTAGTTGTAAAACTTAAATTCTTTGTTTTGTATTTAAGTGTGCCTTTTTTTTTTTTTTTTTTCACTTCAGTATGCTGACCTGAGCAAAAAATTGTCTTTTTCAACACTGGTAGGTTTGAGTGACATAAAATCCACTTTCTTAGCTCTTCAATTCTTACGTATGCATACAAAGTCTAGGAATTTGTAGCCATTCAGTTCTTGAAACAAGTAATTTAATGCTTGTGTTTCGCAAGATGTCAGAGCAGCTCAGTGCCCATATCTAGACCTTCACAGTATCACAGTATTAACAAGGTTGGAAGAGACCTTAAAGATCATCAAGTCCAACCCATAATCTAACAGCCCATCAACTAAACCATGGCACCAAGCGTCTAATCCAGCCTTCTCTTGAACACCTCCAGGGTCAGCGACTCCACCACCTCCCTGGGCATTCCATTCCAATGGTGGATCACCCTTTCAGTGAAGAATTTCTTCCTAATATCAAGTCTAAACCTTCCCTGATGGAGCTTGAGACTGTGCCCTCTTGCTCTGTCACCAGTTACCTGAGAGAAGAGACCAACCCCTGCCTGACTACAACCTTCTTTCAGGCAGTTATAGACAGCATGAGCAGCCTTCTGGTAGCAAACCCATTTGTGAGATATTTTTCCACAGAAAGAAAGAAATATTTTAGAAGGAATATGTTTCAATTTTGAAGCTTTCACTAGGTTTATTAAAAGAAAAGGAAGGGAAAAAAGTGGTTTCTACATACTTTGCCAGTATATTAATATGTTCTTAAAAGAAAACGAATGGAAATTTTGAACTATATGTACATTTAACAAAAATTTAAATGAATGTCTGTGTCTAATCTCAAGTGCATTTGATTAAAAAATAGGAAAATTTTGATGTTCCATGTACAATTATTAAGCAAAAATATTCAGTTATCAGATAGTTAATTAAGTGGAACTGACTGTATTCATTAAAATATTTGTTCCAAACAAATGTATTTAACATTCAGATATTATGCAGAATAGGTGACAATTGCATATCTCCATGGAGATCAATAATGGGATTCAGATCATTGTGTAAAGAGTCTGCAAGTTTAATGCAGAGAGAATGTCATTATTATTTCTCTCTTAATGATGGTCATTATGCGCAAACACTGATTGAATTCCATTTGTTACCTGCATTTGAGCTGAGAGGAATAATTACAATTTAAGTGTCTCCATTAAAATTCATAAAAGAATATGAATGCAAAAATTATACTTGAAACTGACAAAATATACTTTGAGGATATAAATTGTGTTTTCTGATAGACCTCTTAAAAGTATTAAAAATAGCTTCATTTTAATAAGATGGCATATAAAGATCATGCATTATCATCACCTTTATGTTAATTTTCATAATACATGACTAATACTAAAAAGTGAAGAAATTAACTTTTAAAAGTAGAAATTAATGAAACAATAGGCTACTTGTCATACACCCTATTGGAATGGATATCTTTATATTTGGCTTATAGTCACCCATCTTCATAATACCCAGTTAACTCATCAGCTGTTGCATGTTGTGGAGATTACCCTGACACACTTTCTGTGGCATGTTTCAATATGTTTTTTTACTAATTAAATGGGATATTATTAGTGCAACCATTTATTTGAGAAAATCTTTCACATGTTCTATGATTTACTGCATTGCACTGACTACTCATTGTACCATGAGAGTGATTCAAGTGCTTACTACAAGTACTGAAAGGCCTGATCCAGGATGGTGCTCAGTCTTTCAATAGTTCTTTGTGCCTCTTGACTTCTCACTGAGGTGCTTAGTCCTTTATAGGATTGCATCCTTAAGCTATAATTATTAATAGCAGCAATACTCTTGAGGGACTGCATGATGGCATATCTCCTGAAATAGTAAATGACAGAAGAAAACACTTCTTACCATCTTTATATACTAAGAGATGACAGTCTGGCTGGTGAGAGTAAGGTTTCTTCATTAAGGGTATGTTAGTAGGAAACACCTCTACCTGTTACATACTCCTAAGTAAATATGCAAGGTCCTTCTGACAGGACCTTGAAATGGTTGTTTCTGGTTTTGCCTCTTTTTTTTTTTTTTTTTTTGAGTACAGGAACAGCTATTTTAGGCAAGCTTACTGAATATATTCAGGTGAGTTGTGCTGGATGGTCTTTTCATGTCTGTTTAATTTATGGGATGACCAAGTGATCTCTGGATATTGGTGTTAGGATCGAATTTTGCCTTCTTTTCCTGTGGATGGTTGTGGTGGAGACTCAATATGCCTTTTTAGCAGGGCACACAGATATTATCACGCTATAATATTATTAGAATTAGAATTATTCTTATTAAACTTGTTACTTAAGTTGACAGCAGAAATCTGTTACTGAGATTATACATGGATGTTCTATCTTCCTGATTATTTGTCCCAGTTAAGAGATGAAGTCTTAAAAATAGTTGATAAAGCTTTACAATGAAAAAATACTGCGCCACAAAAACACACACACATACAAAATTAAACCAAATTAAAACTGGGATATTTACAGCATTTGAACTTGTATTTTTCCCCTTAATCTTTATCTGGCACTTCAGTATTAAAATTAAAAAGGAGAGTCTAGAATTGTATAACCATTTAACACTTGGTTAAACACTATTCAAGTATTTGTCACCAGGCAAATGTTTCCCTATTAAGCAAAATTTATGCTAAAATGGTTCTGATTAAGCAGTAGTCACTGCCATTTACAGTTGGTAGACTAAACAGTTTCCCTGGAAGATATCTCAATTAAGTGGCTGTCCAAATGAAACGTGTCACTATTAAATGGTGTTTGTTACACTATTATATTTTACTCTTCTGAATGATGTGATTTAAAATATAATTCAGTTACAAAACAGTAAGAACTGCTTCCCATATATAGCTTTCATTCTTAGAAGAGACATGAAAAAATTGTGAATAGCACTTGGTTTAAAATAAAATTGAGGGTTTAGCATTAATCAGTAACAACTGAATATGCATGATTATTGGCAGAACAAGTTTGTAGAATTGGCTTTGCTGAACTGGGTTGAGAGACACAGAGGTGACAGTGCACATAAAGTAAGGAGTGAGCAGTTAAATGTAAATAAGCTTTCTGTGTCCAGCCTGAATCTGCAACCACGGAAAAATTGGATTCTGCAAACCAGTGAGTTCTTGCTGAATCAGTGGGCACAGCTTCAGAGATCCATATCCTCTCTGCAGTGCCTCTTCCTCTAGACAGAATCCTAAAATGATTTTACAGGAATTTATTACAGCTCAAAATCCTCACACCTTTGCTGTAACTTTATTAGCTTTTAAAGCACTTGCAATATAGCTAAAAAACATTCTATAAGAGTTACTAGAACTTTGATAGATATAATAAGCAATTATTATGGGACTGACATTCTAAATGGGAAAAAAGACCTCTGTCCCTTTTAAAGAAATGTAGAATACTTACCTTACAGGAGTATAACTGTGCTTCACAGTCTAATATGTGAATTTGACCTAAGCTTTTGATTCTCTCAGCAGCTACTAATGGTAGTTCAGATCAACTGGTATTAAATCACAAGTATAAAAAACATGGGGAAAATAGCCGTCAATTGAATTTCTTAACTAGTTACTCCTGATTGACCTCACATTCTCGTGCTTGAACTGCTGTTTCTCAGGTATGCAAATCTCTCCTTGATTGTATACTTATGGGTAGGCTTCTTCCTAAGTCCTTAGGGGAGCAAAAATCCTTTTTCACAGATGTTCAAACTAATCAAACACTACCTTCTCTCATGTCTTATTTCTAGTTACTCTGACATGGCACAAGAAGTTCAAGGCAACAATAATTGTCCTTATAATGCTTTTGGAACAATTCAATGCATGTAGGTCAGGCAATGAGAAGTGGACGGTTTCAGAAATGAAAAATCATATCTAATCGCTTTTTAGAAAAGCATTGAAAATGACCTTGTTAAAACCAAGTCATACCATTCTGCTAGAAGATGTTATCTTTCTGTGGCATTACTTTATTTGATGGTCTTGTGGTTCAGACAATAAAAACTCGAGAAATATACTCAGTACACTTTATGAGTGAATGCAGACAAATATCCCCCAAAATTATAGAATGAACTCACCCTGTCCCTAGTTACTGCTCTTTTCCATGTTGAACAAACTGTAAACCAGAAAAATGTTTCTGTTCACTTTGCATGAGCACTGGTGCATCTGTGTCAAAAACTGAGGGTGTTTCCCTTACCCAATCACTGGAAAATAAAATGGTGGCATATACAAGTAATACAATGGAATTGGAAAAAAATCCAAATAAATAAAACTCTCAATAATTCCAATGGTAGGAAAATCTGAAGTAATGAAAGAATGAGGATTCAATATATTCTTTCTATTATAAGCAAAATATTCTGTTTCAGAGGAACACTGAGTCCACACATTCCTTTTCCCTTGTTCCCAGTAGTTATAGAAGCAGTTGAGGCAGAATCAAAAACTCAGCCTCAAGTTTGCTCTATTTTAAGGCTATTCACACTCAATATTTACCTTTAGATTTCTTAAGTATCATAGAGAGCTCTGTGCCATATTATATACCCTGGTTTGCCTGTAGTAACTCAGTTATAAGCCTACAGGAAAACAGCATATAGAATGCAAGAAGTACTCTGCCACTTGCCAGATCTGCGCTTAGAGAATCTCACAATAATGTTTTATCTATATGCATGAAGAATCATGTCCACTGTTTCGCTGAAGTTTTTATGTAAGTCAGAGGGTACAGTTTGAATTTTCACATGCTTTATGTTGATATCAGGTAAAGAGACTTGGCTTTCTATTACCAATAACTTTTTCTAGATGTAGTATTACTTTGGTTTGTGCTTATTTTTCCCTTTTCAACTGAAAATGAAAGAACTCATCTGAACCTTTACTACAAGGAAAATACTCTTGTATCTTGCCAAATCAGAGCAGATAATTTGTATGTTGCATTTCACCCAGATGCATCGAAACATAAAATAAATGACCAAGTATTTCAAACCTTATTGGATCTTTTTGTACTAATGCTATGCTCCTTTTCTGAGTAGCTTTGTGGAATTTGTGCACATGTTTAACATTATGTCCAATTTACACAGCATGTTAATGAATGATCCCACATTCGGCCTTGGAACTCCATACTTCTGTGGTTAGGAATCCAAGGCTTTGCTATAGCCATGGCTCTTGTACCTGTGCATAAAAAACATTAATTATCCTGATTAGGCTTTTAAACCTCGGCATAACCAAGTGGTGAGCAGAAGTTGCATGAGCACCTGTGTCTTTAGGTACCCTGTTGTTAAGATGGGTTGTCTGTCAACAATTTATCAGTTGTAGACATTTAGACATTTAGACATTAGACTCACTTGAGCAGAATTAAGAGTGTTTACTTTCCTCATAAGAGGGCAGTCAGATATGTACCAATTTTGTTTTAACTGTGGAGAGCAGGGAGCTGAGAGCAGCACGGGGAAGGGATCCAGGAAGGCCTAATCAATCACTGACAGATTACAGCTAAAGCCACTTCCATACCCATTAAAGCAGGACAAATGCAGAATTGCAACTGAACAACTTCTAGTTTTAAGCCAACAGTGGGACTTCCTAGTTATTTATCAAAGTCATTGCTGGTAAGCAGCATGCCTCACTGCTCGATTGTACTTCACAGCAGACAGAGCTGACTGAAGCTTCAGCCATGAAAGAAGTGTTTATGCCCTCAGCTGTGGTGCTGTCAGCCCTCTGGAATTTACTGTAAATCACACAGCTTTTATTGCAAGATTTAGTAGCTGATCCTCTGTGGGCTCTATTCACTGCAAGCTTGTTACTATTTGGATGTTAGCCTCAGTCCATAAAGGGACTTGCTACACATCATCAAACAGCAGCGGAAAACCAAAGGTTTCATTTTTCAATTTTCTAAACCCTAAACTCCTCAACAGTCATTGAATTTCATTGCAGAAAGTGGAAGTCTACTTTATTATGGTACTCAATTTCCCCAATGGAGTTATACACTTATAACATTACTTTTATTTCCAATGACAGGATCTGGCCATCTGTCCTGGCTGTAATTTCATAACACACTCACTAGTTTTTATTTTAAGGGAATTTCTAGATATTACATTGAGCTTGTGACAAAATTGTAATGTAGATATAAAGGCCACAAATAATGATAACTACATTCAGTGCTGCCTAACATCTTAACAAAGTAATTTATTTTTTTTTTCTATTTCAAGTATAGAGGCATCTGGATAAGCTTCTAACACAATTGAACTGACAAATAAAAAAAAAATAAAGTTTTGAAAAGCTAGAAAATACAAAAGGATAAGGGCTTTCATGAGTGAGTCTTACCCAGGACAGCATTATTCCACAGGCAGTGTGTATTTTATCAAAAATGGTACCGTGCGTCACTTTTATCATTCCTACTAAGATCAAACGAGGGAATAAAGGGGAATGCTGAAATGTTTCTTTGTAATCACTGTGGTTATTCCCTGCAAGGCAGAAGGACCTGACAGGGCATTTAATTGTGTTTGTCACACAGTTTGCAGGAGATGCCAGGACTGTGCCTTGTACTTCTGCTGGCGGAACCATGGCCCAAGAAACCCTTGGGGACTCAGCCCCAGCACTGGCACTGGACAGGCCACGTGACCTCTGTGGCTTTGCCCTTCAGGTCACTAAGAATATAGTGACTGAATACAGAGTTGCATTTCAGTCACCAGGTGGGCACCCTGCCACCCCAGGGTGGCTTCCTCTGGGGGCATGTGGAGCGGGTCTGAGGGTCCCCATCCCACAGTGCCTTGGCAAAGCTGGGAATGATGAGGGGAGCAAAGGCACTGACTCTACTGCTATTCCTCTCTTTGCTGAATGCAACAATTCACATATCATCTTCTCAAGTGTGTTTCAATGAGGTCTAGCTTGCCTAAAGCTGAAGCAAGTTTTGCTATTTTTCTTGCTTTCCATTCATTTTCACAATTGCACTATTCGTGCTTAATTTCTTCATCAGAGTTATGTGGAGTTACTATTTTAACCTGCTCTGGTTTCTATGTTAAGAAAAACTTCACAATGGCCTCACTCGGAGGATAAAACAGCAAGAGACTTACCTCTGCCCCCACTTTCTCCAAAACTCTCTCAGAAAGTGTCTGGATTCACTTTCAGATATACAATTGCTATTTAGATAAAGAAAATAAATAGCAAATGCATGTACCAAAAACACCTTTCTAATTTTTCCCGGCTTTGTAGTCTGCTATATTGTTTTGATAACTGTTTTGTCTTTTCTACTATTTATAGATACTACAGAGGATGCTCCATAGACCTGGGATCCCCTTCAAAGAAAGGTAGAAAAATTGGTCAGGCTGGAAAAAAAACCAGTCAGTATAGTACGGGAAACCTGTTAATAACAGTATTGTTTGGTCATTACTGCATATTTAAGGTCACATCACCTTTTCTGTGAAGGTAGTTCCTAAAGACTGAGGAATGCTGTATCAATATTGCAAATTTTGAATAGGGTCCACTGAAAGGATGTGGGTGTTCAGTGCTTTGATGAGTTTGTTATCATGAGGAGAATTAGTCCAGTCAGATCTGCAAGTCTGGTGGATGAGGCATAGATCATGCCTATGGTCAACCATGGTTACTGCTGGGAGTTCCTGTGTGAAGGGGCTTGTGATCTGAAGGTGGCCACTAAGAACCCTGAGAAATCCACAAACACCTGAGCCAAGAAGAATAAGCAGCTTGCAATGGGCCAATAGAAGGGAACCTTGTCCTCTCAGTAGCACTATCCTGTTAGTATAATTCTGATTTCTTTCTGCTAGCATAATGACACTGATTTCACATAAAATACTACTGATGTACAGAGAAGAAAGAACAATGTCAAGTTTCCAGATAGGCTATGTCTATTATGACTTGGATATTTTTCACATCCTAGTAACCTTACTTCATAATTTCTTTTCTCATGACCTCCGTCTTATAATCACCAATTCTTTCCTCTTAAATTCGACCAGACTAATTCTCTTTATGATAATAATTACCTAATAGGTTTCTAAAAGAAATGGCTTAATAGTTTTTTCCAAAATTGTCAAAGACACTAAGTAAATGAAAATTATCATATCTTAAATTATCAAGCCAAGAGCCCACAATACAAGAGTAATTTACCAATATTGAAAGAATAGGCAATTTACTTTGACAACTTATTCCAAGCAATTTGGGTGTGTGGGGAGCAAGAATGGATACATAGTAATTATTGTGTATGAAATTTAGAAAAAGATAGTCTCATCATTTTTTGTTTCTCTGAGAAAAATCACTGTCATTTTCAAGTGAGTTTATTCTTAGCAGTCCAAATTTATCAGTGCTCTCAACTCACATTTCAATAGATTAGACAGACTGCTTTAACTATCCTTGGTATTTAGGAGTGTGGGAGATCCCTTGGGATTTACACAGGCTGTAAAGCACATTGTGATCACATTTTGTGAGTCCTCTGCTCACTAAAGCCCCTCCAGCCTGTTTGTTGCTTTGCTGTGTGTTGGTCCTAAGGCATATAAACTCAAATAAAAGGTAGTCTTGAGATATTAAGGTATTTTTAGCTTAAAGGAAAACTAAACCCATATATGTAAGGGCCAAATTCACTGTTCTTGTAAGTAGATCCACATCATTTACTTCAGTATGCCTGCTTCTGCAGGTGGATCAGTGTGTGGCTGTAGAAGTCTAGAAAAAATAATGAAAAACCTTTTTAGAATAATGCCTGTGTGACAGACAGTAGGCCTCTAATTTGCATTCTCCTTTCCATTGGGTTTTATACAATTCCCAAAAATACGGATATTCTCAGTGCAACAAATGCTCCGCTTCCCAGGAGATTTACCTTTCCTTAAGTATACATAGCAATAAATACATCAAACAAGTTTCAGAAAAAGTGTTCTAACCATCTTCCTATTTACCCTTTAAAATGTCAAGTATGTCAATTTCAGGTCACTTTCCCCCCAGAAATCTGGACAAATACACTAATATAAAAAATTAAGATATTGGCCTCAGAAGTGGGTACAATGCCTGATTGTAATTGAAATGCTTAATATACAGAATAAGTTACAGAATAAAGAATGAATATGTAACCATGTAGATAAGAGTACAAATAATATAGTGAAGAAGCTACCATTACAAACAGCAGACATGAGTTAAGCAGAGAAACAAACAATTCAAGAATCTTCTTAATTTTTATTTTTTTTTTAATCTTTCTTGTTCCTATGCCAGGAAAGCAGGTTTCTCTTCTAGTCTAGAATATCTCCACCAATTTCAATACTATTCTTATTTAGTCTTAATTTTTTCCTTTCTTGGCATCAGGGAATAATGATTAATCTTACAACCCTTAAGGATGACATTTTTTTAAAAATATGAAGTGATTGACATCCTTTTTGTCTGCTATATGTCACTGTATTTTGATCCTTCTGGAAGAGGACGGCAGTGCTACAGGCATCACCTTTGTCCTGTCCTGGCTGCTGCAGGGGACAGGGGATTTCCTGGAGGGGTAGTGGATGTGCCTCACAGGATGGCAGCTGGTGCTTCCTAGGAAAACTTCTGCAATAAGAGGTGTAGTCTGGGAGGAAAACTCAGCCAGCAGGACTTGATCAACAGGGGAGACTGAGAAAGGCAGGGACAGAACACCAGAGCAGTCCTCAGAACTCAACAAAAAGGAGACTTTTCATGCTCAAACTCCATAGCTTTTGCAGCTGAAAATTTTCTCGGCCGAAGTCCAAGCTCAGAGGAGAGGCTGCATGTCACAAGGCTATGGCAAACACATGAGGATACTCCCTAGATTCGAGGGAGCTTGTTTTTTCATCCCTTTTAGCCAATATGTAAGCTAACATGGCTTACCCCCGGCCTTCTCATGTCCTAAGCTGGGGAACCTTCACCTTCCAGGGCTCTTGACACCCTCCTGGTTTTTCTGGAGTGGTGACTTCAATAATGATTTGAGGCAAGCCTATATCAGAACTGAAGCTGATTCAGGGGCTTTTCACAGATGATAAAGGTTTTGACTGTGCTGTGAATTCAGACTTGATCACGTTATTGAGGCGTGAGTAGACTACTTCTTAGTTATCAAGTGTTTGTGAAATTACTTGGTTAACTTTTGTTTGCAAATAGGAAGGATTTTTCAACAAGCTTATAAAACTATTTTGTATTGATTTGCATTTTGTATTGACAGAAACCTTGATTCAGCTGTAAACTATTCCCTGCCTAGGAATTGTCTCTAAATCTGCTAGTACATGATAGGATTCTTAATTAATTTACTGAGTTTTCCTATTTTACTTAATATGTGAGAATGAATCTCTCTGTGCTTACTGGTGAAATGTCAACTATTAGTAGACCTCTCCACATTTCCATTCACTTTAAGATTCTTTTACATTTGCTAAAATGAGGCTTTGGTCACAAGCACCTGTGCATATACCATCAATAAAAGAAGGCACAACAATTAAATCAAACATCTGAAAATTTATATGTACTTTGCTTCCTCGTATATGATCAGATTTTGGTTCTCTGTAAGTGCAAGAGCGTGTTTGCATGGCTGCCATGAGGCTACTTTGTCTATTGCACCACTTGTGAATGGCACTTGCTTTAGCATTTCACATCAGTAAAATTGGCAAGCTATTTGCAATCAATGGTAAGCAATCTGACACAACTTCTAATTGAGCAGTCTACTAGCTGCAGTATAGGAAAAAAAGATTTTTAGATTTATTCTTCTAATGATACTCTCAATATTTCCCTATCATGTTATTTTATCCTCTCCAGAATAGTAGTTATTTGTGACTATGTAAAGACTTCTCTATAGATCAAAGCCAGTGGGAATATACCACTGAGGACATAAGTTGAAAAGTCAATGGAATATCAGTGGATGAGATACAGATGGTATACCCATCCATCCATCCTCGGTGCTCAAAATGTCTTGAAAATAAATATTTCCTTTTTCTTTTCCTCACAAGAAACTGAGAACAGTACCAGGGGTTTTTCCCTAGAAACAAGGTTTTGAAAATTAGTTTCAGACCATGCCTTTCTGTAGTCTTTAACAGTTGTTGCCATGTCTTAGGACCTACCAAAACGAGTATGTCTCTCTCCTCTCTCTGCCTTGGTCTACCTCTGGTCATTACTTCTCTTGGAGTGGAATCCATTAATCCACCAGTTCTCGGATCATGCTGAAATCCCATGAGCACCAACCAGTGACTACTTTTGCAGGTCCAGGCATGGGCCCTCTTTTATCTTTTGAAGCCTGGAACAGTTGCTTTCATTAAAAGGACCTCCAAGCAACTTTTCAGCATACCAAAGTAAAAGCAACCTGCCTACACCCACAACCAGATACTAAAGTTTCCCTGTTTATCCCCAGTTCATTCAGCACCACCTTGTTCACATCTGAGCCAGGAGAAACAACTTGCTTTGCTTTACAGGCTGTTGTGACTGCTTCTGAATTTTCCAGGCTGATACCTTTTTCTCACTCTGGACTGTCTTTTTTTACTTTACCCCAAAACACTTTGCTGTTTGTAGGACAGGATCTTTCAACAGATCAGAGTTTTTTGATCTTCCTCTTCTCAGGCGAGGACACAAGAAGTCCCCTCTCTAGCTATAAATCCTGTGCAGTGTTTTGAGGGATGTTATCTGGGCCATTCTTTCTTCTTTCCTGCCCAGTTCTTTAACAAACTCTGCAGCTTCCTTTGACTGAACAGTCCATTCAGGTTAAGCAGCAATAGAAAACCGAACAGGAAAAAGCCACATTTAATATTCATAGGAGGATACGAGTATGTTTTTCCAGTTTGTCAACCATTTCCTCCAAAAGTGGCCAACTCCAACTTGCCAGTTGTTGATACAACAGGCATGTGTTTGTTTGCTTTATACTCTGTTTCAGATATGTTGTCATATCTCACACATAAAACAATTATAATCCAGGCATATTTATTTTCCATTTTGATTCCCTGAGGCCTCAGGTTCAACAGCTACACCAGTTCCTCAGAAATGTGCACTCTAAAAATGTGGATACACAGATGAACACATACAGAGCAGGATGCCGGGAACAGATTTAATATCAATTGAATAGCTGCTTATTGCTGAGATATCAGGAGATGAAATTCACAGAAAAAAATAGAGAATTCTAACATGTCTTAAAGATGATAATAAAGAAGTGAAAATGTGTACCTACAAATGAAGAGTGAGAAAATTCTCTTTCTAGCTTGATTGTGCACTGACGCTGTTGCCTAAGGTTTGTGTAAGTCTTCATATTTATGTGTATTACTGATGCCAATCTTCCCTTTCTTTTGTGTGAACTGCTGAATGTCAGCATTTTTGGTGTCCTCTCATTGCCTGCCTTTCCTGGCCCGTGCTGGCTTCTTTATAGTGTTTGGTTGTAACATATGAAGCATCTGTACCTTGAAGGTTAAGAAATTCTTATGTGTGGTTCAATTCAAATATTCCTGGTGGTGCCCCTCCATCCCGCTGTGCCTACCACATGGCCACAGCATTGCTGTACCCTGTCTTTCTTTGAAAGCCGAGTAACTTCTTGCATTGGAGAACTAGCTGGGGTGATTTATACTGTTACAGATGATACTGCTCTAATTACTGCTAAGGCCAGCTCAGGTTTTATGTAAGCGGACACAGCAGATTCTATGGATTGATCTTGACCTAGGGAAAAGACAGTGACATTTCTGGGCCTTGAGTAAATGGAAGAAGGCAAGCAAATAGGACTGAAGCTGGCAGAAGTCTCTACACTCCCACTGGAAGTATTTGTCCCCTTTATATTGAAAAAAAAACGAAAAAAGAAAAAAAGAGTTGACTTAGCTACACTAAGTGGATTTTCGGTAGGAATGAGTATTAACGTGTGGCTCAAAATGCCAAGTCGTGTGTAAAACAGCCTATTTCAAATGGCTTGAAATATATAAGTAGGCTTTTGGGCTTTGAGATTTTTTTTTTATGCTTTCTTGAAAGAAAGTGGATGAGGTGATTTTAAAATAAAATCTCTTTTAATTTACTTTGATTACTAGACTTAGACTGTCATGCTGCCTCCCTGTGATAGTTTCTTTCCTTCTTTTCCCATTACAATAGCTTGGCAAGTACAGTGAAATGAACCTAAAGTGACAACTTGAGACAAGGAAGAAAACTAATATACACTGTGGAGAGTGGGGACCAGCCAAGTGGGTGACGTCACTTGGAGGGGCACTATCTGAGTGTCACAGCTGTCACGATTCATTCCCCACATATCAAATCTGCTTTGCTTTCATGTGGACCAGAAGCTTGTTACCTTAGGTACTTGAATCAAATATCCCTTTCATTTGTTTGTATTTACTCAAGTGTGTTCTGAGGAGACTAAAATCATGCCTGTAGACACCAGTCATCAGCTAGGTTGTGTGTGCTGGGCTGTGTGACCCAGCAATATGAGTGGCTGTCAAATGTTTGATCTTCTAATATGCACTCTTTTTTTGCCTCTCCTGGACTGCTAGTCTTTTTGAGCATCCACTCTACTTGTCATCTGAAATAAGAGTACAAAGCCTATGTCGTGTATACAACAGTCTTTGGTAGTCAGCCACGTCTTCTCCTTTAGGCCATTGTCTTTTCAGCCTGACTGAAGCCCCCTGCTACCATGTGCATGAGCAGGAGAAACCCTGCTTCTTTCTTTTTTCTCTTTTGCCCATTTTCCTTTTTTGTTGAGTTCACACAGAACTCAGTGTTAGATGAGTGATAACGTGTAGTGAAATGCTGTTAAATATATGGGATTCCAAACATTAAAATAACTCTCCTTTCTTGAATTATCTTTCATCGCAGGTTGTCTGAAAGCCCAGAGAATTTAGCAATACAATGTCTGGGCAGGATGCTTCTGTGCACTGAGATATAATAAGAACTCATTAGGGACAAGCCATTAAAAGGACAAGGTGGGGGATGTGGCATCACAACTGTATTAAAAGCTTCTACATGGAGTATTGGAAAGTATTGGAGAGGTAATTTCACAGTTACCACTCTCACTGTTTGACTGCTGTCACTTTGAGCAGATGGAGGTGTCCACACTCAACTACTATGCACAAGGGCACAGCTATGTTGGTGTCATCAAAATTACCAGGTATAGTATAGCCTCATGAACCTGTTTTTTGTGTCTCATCCTGTTTCCCTTTTTCTAATAGCTCTGTGTGATCTTTTCTGGAGATGTGAGCAATCCAGAGTCAGTGATTAGTCATGAAGCGGTCCCAGTTGCTTGCAGGGGAAAAGCTGGACCTTCTAGCTTTAACAGTTAATCTAAAGAAGGTTCTGCCCCTCTCTTCTGACCCAGTTGCTTGTTTGCTCACACAAAGCCATGGAAGCCCAGCTGTAGTCACAGGCCAGCCATTTTGGAGAGCAGACACTAATTATTCCTGTGCCCTAAAGGTTCTTGTTCTGAAAAAAAACCTCTGTGGGGCAGATACTCTCTTAAGTCATCTGACAACAGGCAAGGGTAGACCAGTGCATTTCTCCTAAACACAGCCATATGTTTATTAGGACAGAGTCTTGATGTGTAAATGGAGCAAAGCCTACATTCTTATGTAGGATTCTGGTATTTTATCGCCTTGTAGCTGTTTTATGCTGTGGCCACTTGCTTGTTAGCAGAGAACAACTCTATCATATAATCATGTATCTCACAACTGTAATGCTCTTTTACAAATATTAATGTATTTCTTTGCCAGATTTACCCAAGAGTATCCTGTTCCCTACTCATATATGCAAGACATTCATGCTCTTCACAGTTATGTAAATTTCTAAGTAAACTGGGAGATGTATATGCAAGAATAGTAAGATATCAACAAAGAACCAGAATTACCCATGCCTGTCCTGGCTTCCTCAGTGCAGTGAAGACTCTTGTAGTAGCAGCCCTAAGCAGGAGCTAAAAAAGTACCACAGCTGCCCTGCCTTTGTGATTTTGCCAAGGGAAAAGGGAGGAAAGGAAAAGTAGAGGAGCAGTGCCCAATACAAACAAGTGGTGTTGATGGGGCTGAGGAAGGTTTCATTCATTTGTCCTCACTGCTGAAAGCCCTTCAGTACTGGGCAGTGCTGCAAGTACTTTGATTCAGATTTCCCCAAGAAGTACCCACCCTGAAGTTCATTTTTTCATCAACATTTTTCTAATTTCTCAATTAGTTTCAGTCCAAATATACTAGAATAAGCTTTTTTAAAACTTCATTAACGTGAAATGTGTTGACATTCTAAATTCAATCCTACTGTCATATTTAAGGAACATATGGAAAACAGTCTGTACAGATTAATCTAAGGAGCATTTTAATGTGGCTTTCCTTGAGTGAACTGGTTGCAATATGATAGATACATCCTAACTTGAGAAGTGTCGAAACTGCAAGCAAGTGCTTTCAGACAAATTGATGTCAAATAGCAGAACACAATCATCTATTCTGGATCTTGACCAGAAAGGGGAATGTGGCACTCTGACAAGGTGCCTCACTAGTCCCTCATATGCTTGTATACTTTTACCATTTATACTTATGAAAAGGTAGCAAGATAAATAATAGTGCAACTCAGGTTATTTGTACATATGACCACAGTTGGCATGATTTCAGAGAAATATTTAGCAGAAGAAAGGGAAAAGTTTAAAGGGAGATAATAAGAGAGATAAATGAAGGAATTGATAGGTTTGCAAAGATAGGCAACCCAATTCTAAAGAAGAATCATTCAAGAAAAAATTATGTGAAGTGACTGCTTCAACTCAGTGTTGAACTTGGTATTTCTAGTTTGCTGCTACTGAAAACCATAGCAGTACCTCTTTATAGAGCTTTTAGGAGGATCCACTTTTTGTTTCTGGTTAGGTAAGAATGAAAAGAGCATCTCCCAAAAATTGATATTGAAGTTTGCATTAATATTAGAATAGACTGGGCAAGAATTTGAAAGTCATCGTTAAAGTTGTCATGCCATGCAGACACTGTGGCTAAGTTTTCTGTAAAGCCATGGCCTTTTTTGCTGCCTTAATTCAGACTCTACATATTAAATTATAAAGCTTCCTGTTACCAGGAACACCGTATGCTTTACGGCCATGGATAAGTAAAGCATGCCAACATTGAAAGAACGAACTATTTAGCAGCCTGGAGCAACAAGTAACTTAAACTGTCTTGACAACAACAATAACAAACAAAAAGCAAACAAAAAACCCCAGCCAACAAAACCCCCCCAAAAAACAAAAAAACCACACTAGAAAAAACCCAAACAAACCAAAAACTGTGGAGGGAAGTTAAAGTGCAATTCTTATCTATTGACTAAGCGTGGGAAAGATAATAAATTCATAAATTCTAAAATTCTAGGTGGAGCTCTTAGAAAGACAGATAAGGAGGACACATAGTATACAAATCCTAAGAATCCCAGAGGGTTAAGAAGGTAAGAAGGTACCATATATCCTACATTATGCTACAAAGAATAACTTGCTGTATATTAAGAGCTTATCATGTTGTTGTGAAAAGGGCACTATAGGAGACCAGCAACTGCAGAACTGTTCTCCTAAAGTTAATGGACTTGGAGGGTCAAGGGATGAGTATTTTTGTCGGCAGAAAGCATCAAGGACATTTAGTTTAATAGGTGACAAATTTTGCCTCCCCCCTCCCCCNACACAGCAAAATTGTGCTCTTCAGTGCCCAGAAAACACACTTTCCAAGAAAATAAGTGCTATCAGTTAGTGTAGTCTGGCTAAGTTGTGAGTCAAATAGCCCTGGAAAATGTACTTATTCTAGGTGCAGCTGAAGGCAAAATGTATGTGTATGAGAGAGAAAAAGCAAAAATTCTTCAGCTGAAGACTGAATAGCTGTAAACACACTATGATTTCAATGGGCTTTATTGTATTTTGATCATGATTTTACTCTTCAGCTGGTATCATGTTATAAATAATAACTGAATTCACTAAGCAAATATCCTTCCTGAAGCAGGCTATGATGGCAAAGTGAAAGGGATGGATTACTTTTTAGAATTCTAGGAAATCTATTTCAAGTTTTTTTATTAGTGTATTTATCTCTCTCTCTCTCCTGTTTTTAATAAAATAATTAAAATCAGCAGCTTTTTAGCTGGAAATCACTATTTACTTCAGGTTTTGGAGGAGTTTTACTTGCAAATGTCATTGAAAAGTAGGATCCAGGCTGGGTGGCTTGATTGTGTTCCATTTGCTAAACTTATGTGGCACTCATTGAGCTTGCTCTGTTAGGCCAGGTATAATTAATTTTTGGATTTATGATGATGGATTAAGTGGTACTGTACAACAAACATTCTGAGATTAAGCATAGGGGGTTTACTTTATTTTGATAGTGGCTGAGAAACATGAATCACAATTTATGTGACAATAAATATAGACAATAATAGTGGCAATAATAGCAGTGCTGATCTAACCTATACTCCTGATTGCCTCCATATCTGCACCATTCTTTGCTTCTTTCTTGTTCCTTTGCTTACCTAAATCACTACGAAGGGCATTCAGTCAGCAATCACCATTGCGTTCTGGGTTTGTGCAACCCATATTACAATGAAATCCTGCTCTATGACAAACACTTCTAGGTTATATGGTAATAAAAATAAACTAATAATTGCAAGCAAAGTCTTCCTGTGGGGCACATTGTCAGTTATTACATTATTACTTCTAATTTGTTTGTGATGTGATCAATAAAATACAAGACACTCTGGAATTTTGTTTGATGAAGAGAAGGACATCGGTCATCCTCTGCAGCATGTGTCTGCCAAGTCACCAGTTTTCTGCTACTGCTTTTCTTTCTCCCTTATAGTCAGAAATCCAAATCAGTGGCACATATTCCCAAATAGAGACATCTGTAATGGGCGACTTGTCCTTTACATATCTCCTGCCCAGATTCCATCATCACTCTTCTTCTTTCTATGTTTTTAAATGATTGCATTTCTCATATTAGGCAAATTCTGTCCCTTACCTGCATGATGTCATTAATCTTCTTTTACACCATGATACATTACTAAGCGACATACTGCATTGTACATGTATTGTTACACTACTCACACGCTTCGTGAAGACATTGCTGGCATGTGGAATATGTCAAGTCAGCTGTGAAAAACTTCTTTTTAAAAATCATGGAAAATATATTTGCCAGCAGGACAGACTGCCCTTTTTACTGCAGATTAAGACACAAAGAGATGAATTTTAAGAGAATCAGGAAGACTTGCCAGGGCAATGCTGATCAAATTGCTTGTGTATGATGTTTTGTATTTCAGCCTGAGAATACAGAAGGAATGACCCTTTTGGGTCATTTTCGGATACTAATTGTAGATTTACAAGTTTATTAGTTGCAAAAAGTTATTTCTTTGTTCCCTTTGGTATTAAACTGACAGATCTAAAAGATCTGGTCTTGTTTATTTTTTAAGAAGCATAAAAGTCTTTTGAAAGGCTCTAAGTGTAGTGAAGCTCCTTTTTGTAACTAAGAGAAGGGTGCAAGCAAAAATAACAGTCATAAGTTTGGGGACTAACTGGTATAAAGGATGAGGGAAATTATAAAATATCCAATTCAGTTGAATTTTGCTTGTTGCCAACCAAATGGTACTAGCTCCTGGATGAGCCATCCCATGTAATTCAAAAAAAAAGGGGACCAGCAGTCACTTTTTGTCTTTCAGATAGCGAAGAATTTCATAAATTGAAATGCTCTTTACAAGCATGCAATCTGATCTCCTACCATTGGCTTGGAGACTGTTCTAAACAACTAGGTCCACCCACCATAAACAAGGCATAACGTAGTCATCGATCCTCTTTCCAGTGGTGTCTTACACCACCTCTAGCCTCTCTGTCATGCTTCATTTTTGCTTAGCATTAAGGTATCCCTGAACCTTGGGGAACATCCAACCCATATCAATCCTCTTTTGGAGACTATAATTTGAGAACTAGGAAGATAACAATTAAGGGATTGAAGTATATAAATAGTGGGTAGGGAAGCTCATAATAGGGACAGGATACTTTTAGTTTTATCATTAGTTGTCCTCTACTAGATCATGTTTTCATAAACTTAGCTCACAGCTGGATCAGTTTTTAAACCATTGCTTATGTTTGACCGTTGTTAGAGCCAAATACTGAATGAAGAAACCTGATGACAAGTGAGATGGAAAGCTCCTGCTCTGGAGGCATTTTTTTTGTTTGGGTTTGAGAGAAGAGAATAAGCCAATGCAGCATAATGATATTCTGGTGAACAGTAAGTGAAAATATTTTCATTGCTTTGGAGAAAAAGAGAGTTGGCCTAATTCAAAATATGTCTCTCATGTACTAAAATTCCATTTCATTTGTTAAAGATCTAAATGTGTCTTTGATTACTTTCGTATTACTTATTATATTGTAAACTAAATTTATTATGTATTGTTTATTTCCATGAATATTTAAGCAGGTTCTTCTATGTTTTCATAAAAATATTTTTACGTAATTTCTGAATAATAAATTATGAACTACAATCCTCACTGTGCATAGAAAATGTGAAATGTAGTACTATTTGCAGACATTAAGCCATCAGTGTTATTTGAGATGTTTCAAAATCATGACCCCTTTAGGAGACAGACAGCACTAAAGCATTTCTTCATAGCAACTATATTCAGCAGCAATGCACCAGCGTCAGTCAAATCAGATAGACTATCAGAAATTCTATGCTGCTGATAGGTTATTGGGATTTCCATTGTCATATTTTTTCTGGACTCACAATACAGGCTAAGTGAAGTGTAATTTTTTTACTAGTGTGAGGTTTCTGATCAATACTCCAGTTCAATTTCTGTAAAGAGGGACCTGTGGGTAGTGATGCCAAATTTTACCTTAAAATGCTGCTATGAAAATCAGATTATTTTTTTCTTCAACTGAAGCTGTCAAAAGACAGATTTTTTTTGCTCTTGTTTCTTCCTTGTCTTAACTACATGCTGTCATTTAGGAAGTCCAGAGTTCTGTATTGAAGCAAGTGACTCCAAGTTTGTCTTTGTGCCGGGATCAAACTGAAATACATAACATGGCAGCATGGCTGCTGACATCATGCACTACGGAAAAGGTCTGCTCCCATGCAAGCATTCTCTGAAGTGGTACACTCAAAACATGAAACTTTGTTTATTTCTAAAATATAATTTTTAATATGTTTTGATATTACTACAAAATTGTATTTTAAGTTCATAGAAATCTCTGAAAGATAAAACATAATAATACAACCCAATTTTAACTTGTGAAGGTACCATTGGTTTCAAGGTGCTACTGAGAACATGAGTACATAAAAAAAGTTACTGTAAGATAAGCCAAGGTGCACATTTTCTTTGTCCTAGTGTGCAATAGCATTGCCTCTCTCTTTGCTCTCACTTCATTCTATTTGTGTGTTACTTCACTTCTAACAAGGGGCAAGATTTTCTGTTTCCTTGTACATAAACATCTTAATGTCAGAGACATGCGCTTCTCTCACCAGTTTCCTCTCCTAATTGAAATAACTTACATGACCTTGTGTCTGGATGGTTACTCACATCTGTAGCAGTACCTAGTGATGTACTTGTAACTGGTGAGATTAGCATGATATATCTTAGAAAAGAATAAGTTCTGTGACAACTGTTGCTAGCTGATGCAGAATCCCCTGCGTTGGTAGATACACAAAAACTGTAACTTTTCTTGTAAATAGATTCCCCTGAAGATTTATATGTCTTTACATTAGGTAATTACCTTTCCTCTTTCATTTAAGCTGCTATTCTCAGGTAGCAGGAAACAGACTGAAACACTCAAAATGAAGGGTGCAAATCAGAGAGCTATGAATTAATGTAACCAAAGGTGAGGAAAGACTGATTCCAAGACTGGTCACACCAGTCTTCCATTATAGAAGTCTGAAGTGACAGTGAACGCAAATTGGACAATAAAACTCAAACACTGTAGACCCAAAAAAGACAAGGTCCATAATAGGAAAGTATAGGAATTTCATTTCCACCTAGAGCTTAATGCAGTAAAATTCTCTGGTATTATATACTGGTGACTCAGTGTACAAGAAGAGGCATTTTCTTTGAAGATGTAAAATGGTCATGATATTGGTTAGGTTTGTGATCCTAAGAATGACTCCCTGTTACTTCTGGTAATTTGTTTGCTTGTTTGTTTGTTGTTATTTTTGCACATTACTCTGGAGAAGTAGAAACTTTGCAAGAAGAATTAAATTCTTATTTATTTCTATAGTGTTGTTATTCTAATTTCATAGAGTACTATTATCTTCTTATGCAGAAACACATTGCAATTTTTACTTTTCATTTTTTAAAAAGAACGGTTGCATTAAAAATAATAATTCTGTTTCCTGATAACATTAAGGAAAATTGTCAAACTTCTCATTAGATTATATATAAAATTTAAAGGTTTACCCTTCAGCACAGAGAGAGGGAGTATCACCAGAACATCCCTCTCCTGGTCTCACTCAAGGGAAAGAAAAACTTCTCTTTTTTTGTATTTTAGGATAGTCCTATTTTAAGAACTAGTCCATGGAGCAAGAGTTTAATGTCATTGCTTCACTGCAATACAAAGGGAAACTGGAACATGAAAATAAGCACAAGGAAAGAAATAATATTCTAGCAGTGAAGCATTTTGGAGTTCATTTTCAACAAGGAACAAATAATTTTGCTCTCCTCACAAATCTTGTTAAAAAGTAACTAGTACCCAGAAGAATAAGCAGTAACTTCAGATGGGGGAAATCCTCCCACCTTCCTCCTTCAGTAGGGCCTGCTCCATGGCCTAGTACTGAAAAAGCAAAACTCCCACTGAAGTGAACCTTGAGAAGCTGTACAGCACAGCAGTACTGTAACCTGGTGTAGTGGGTTGAAAAGGGAGGGGGGGGCAGGGGGGGTGCTGGCGGGTTCTTGGAGGGAACGGGGAGGGAAAAGGGGACGGGATCC
>VXBA01002264.1:493704-513067 GCA_013399895.1 Serilophus lunatus
TGGCTTGACTCAGCCCACCTCCATCGGCATTGGAGCCACACGAGCACAACTACAGGTTGAAAGCTTCCCCAAATAACATCCCGGGTTGGGGGGGGGAGAACCTTTCACTGTGTTGTTGTTTTTTTTCAGAGATTCCAGAAGAAAGAGAAAGTGGCTCTTCCTTTTCCACTGCCTCTCTGTGGCCAGTTTGGCTGGCCTTTGAAAGCAGTTCCCTTATTCCTTTTTTCTTGGTTTTTCCTTTTTGTGGTTTTGCTGGGTGCTTGTTTTTATGTGTTGAGTCTGGGGTTCCCTAAACTGTGTTTTCTTTGAGCTCCAGACAAATAAAGTGTTTCGCTGTTGTCACATTCTGTCATTCTTCTCGTCATTACTAAGAGTGCCCCCTAGTTAATATTGTGGTGCTTAAACCACCACACCTGGTGTACAGCATAACATCTTTCTCCCCAGCCCCTCTTGCAGGTTTGGAGTGAGCAGTGTTTTTCCAGGGACTGGCTGTAAGATTTCAAGCCGTCTGTTATACACATTAGATTTTGGAGAACAGATACACCTTTCTGACTGCAAACACGGAGTCTTGAGAAGGACTCTCGTGTTGCCCTACGAGCAGAGAGAATACCACTCTTCTGGAAGAGGCTCCAAAGCAGAAAATAACATAGGAAACCACATCACTATAAAACCCCACATATCCCTTTCTACAAAAATCAGAAACACCCTCCACACATACAGAAAAAAAAGGTCTACTTTCCCCTTTCCTTCCTTGTAGAGGAATTGCTAAATTTTTTCAGTCTATGCAGTAAGTTGCTGGCACTCTCCATTCTGGAATCATTCACAGACATCCTCTTTTTGTTTATAGGAAGTCTAAGTATATATTTCAAAAAAAGCTTAGTTCACTGGCAATTCAAAGAGTAAAGTTACTATGTGTGCCAGTGATCCCAGAAAAAAATCTGAATTATCATCATTATATTTGGTCACTAACATCTGCACAAATCACATTATTAACATATAGGCTAATATCTCATATTGTACACCAAAATGAGTCCTTTTATTTTTTGAAATAAAAAGTTGCTTTTAAAAAAACCCATACAACACAGATTTATGCTCACCTGAAGATCTCAGCTCCCTGGTATAATTTCCTCATATATAACATCCTTCAGAGAGTAGAAAATAAATCCCTGAAAAGAGGTAAGAAACCCCTCCAGAGCGAACAATGAAGCCTCTTCAGTTCAGAGACTGTTACTCTTCCAAAAAGCAATGGGGATTTGATGGACCTGGAAGACTTAATTCCCAAACCAAATTCCTCTTGCAGACAAAACCCTGCTGGCTAAGCCATTCTTCCATATTCAACGAGCTCCAATGCAGCTTCTGATCCAAAGCTGGCAGTTTGACACAGGAAGAGAAGTGATTTCTCAGGTGAATCTATTGCAAACCATGTCTCCTCTCTAAACCTCTAGATTTTTTTCTCACATTTTGAGCAAGAGGAGTAACACAGGTCCCTGTGATATCTTCTCTGTGCAGGGGAGCAATGACTCATCATTATCTTCTGAGTTTTCACAGAAGAGAAGGAACGGAGCCACTCAAGTGGTGCTCTCTATTTCTAGTAACTACAGATATCTCAACAAAATATAGAATTTGAATGTTTCAAAGGATAGTGCTTAATCAAAAATAATCTACATTTCAATTTCCTTTTTTTTACCCATAGCTGTGTTGCTGCATACCAAGATTTGTAATGAGACTTGTTAGGCTGACAGAAATGTAAAGCCTTAAGTTGTTGGAGTGTCTTGCCATGTTTTTAGGTGATTTTTTTGGGGAAAAAAATTGGTTTATTAGTTTACAGATATCAAGGAAATCATCATATACAGCTATTTTTGTTTCTCAGATCATTGTTTATCTGAATGTATAGACAGATTTTATATCCAGCAGTAGCCACCATGTACCTCATCAGCTTTTACTAAGGATGTGTTGGTACCTCACTGATTTTAAACCAATAACTGATTTTATGCAATGTTGTCATGACAGAGCAGTTGAAACTCAGGCAAACTGCATTTTCCCTGTGAGATACTATTTGTTTTTGTAAGAAAGCCCAGCTTTGAGATTACATCTGAGCAATCTGATTTCAAATTCCTCACAGCAATCACGAAACAATTCAGCTTTCAAATGAGTAGAGGCAAGTAATATACATGAAGTTATCAGTTTTCACAAACTGTGCTGTCATTGAGATTTTTCAGACATTAACACAGAGCCATGGTCTACCTTTGACATACAACTTGTCCCTGGATGGATTTTAGGCATTCTTCAACAATAACGGCCCATCCCATCCATATGTGGGGCTCCAGGATATGGCACAAGACTCCTACAGTGAGAGGGTCCACGGGTCCATCCCTTTTCTACACTCAGCACTGGTCAGTGTCTTAACAAGTTCCAAGTGTAGCTTAGTAACTCCTCACTATCATGCTTTCCATTTTGAATGTCTTTCTCAGCTTGGATTTTCCCTCCAATATCTTTCTTTGTGGTTTGTTCTCTTAAGTATCTTTATGGCTATGTGCTTCAAGGAAATCCATAATAATATTGCTTTTTCTTCTTTTCATCAGCCATAAGAGGATATTTTCTAGTGCTTTCAGAAGGCTTCCTTGCAGCCTTCCTCCTTTCCTCACCTTAGTGAAATTGTGGCCGAATTCCCTTTATTTATTCTACTCTTCCCAAAGCAGCTTTCCTGTCCCTATATGTCTTGTCTGATTGGTCATCACAACTTGTACTTCTCATAAAGTAATTTCAAGTTCAAACGATGAAATTATGATTTGATGATGTATTAGTTCCAGGGAAATGGTAATATTGTATCTATGTTTGTCCTCCATGTATTTATCACAACAAAGTCAGTCAGGGTTTTACAAATTTTATTTGGTGCTTCCTGGGTTTACACTTGAAGTCGTTTTGCAGGTTTTTTGTGTGCATGTAGAGATGTTTAATATAATCAAAGGTTTTAAAACAAAGACAAATGGAAGCAAAAATATGCCACAAAATAGCAACTAAGAAATTCGACAACTTCTCAATCCCTTATGCCAGCAATTTGCCTAAGAACTGAGTAGACTTTCAGATGATGAGTTGGTCTACTTCCTAGCTTTTCTCCAATAACATCTATTTTTATAAACCAGTAATTGGCCTCCTGAACTATCAGCAGTGATTACCAAGGACTGGAAAGCAGCAGATTAATAAGTAGCTGTTGTTCAAAGCGTTATTTCTGAGCAAATATGATGCTCAAAAACAACAGCCAAATAGCATTGTCTTGAAAAAAGGCATAAGGCAGGCAGTTGATGAGCAAGTTTTCCAACCACCTCCCTGCCAACGAATCTTACTCCTAACTTCAGTGCTCCATGCCATTCCAGTTCTGGTCACCGGCTGAGCATTGCCTCTCAACATGTCATGTCAGCCACATCATGCTGTGCTGACTCTTTGGTTTACTCATGGGAACAGATAAGGTACTAGGTAAAAACCACCAAAACTGCATTCCTTGACATGAAGAAAGAATAGCTGTGTTCCAGGCATTAACTCAAATTATGGACTAGCTTGATTTTATGGGTGTATTATAGCATGCATATTTAAAAGCAACTCCTAAACAAAACGTCCTTTACAGAAAACAAGTTATACAAACAAAATACCTTTTGCTTTGGTTTCTTGATATGTTGTAGGTATCTTTTAATCTTCTAGAAGATATAAATTGAATCAAGAGTTTTAAACTGGATAGGAGGAGAAAATTTCACCACGAGGACAGCCAAACACTGGAACAGGTTGTCAGAGAGGCTGTGCACTCTCCATCATTGGGGGGGTTTCAAGACTAGGCTCTCAAACTTGGTCTGATCTTAAAGCTGACTGCTTTGGGCAGAGGCTTGGACTATAGACTTCATGAGGTCACTTCACATCTGAATAGTCTTATGATCTTTTTGTGATTTCGTTGATGAGAAAGAATGGTTGATGGAGATATCTGTGATACCTGGAATGGATTTGCTGGCCCACATGCTATTGTGATTTTTAAAAGATACCACAGTGCTCATGGGGGAACTTTAAAGGGTGTTTTATTGCAACTGATTCACTCATGCCACCAGGTTTCTGCTTAGCTCCATTTCTTGTTGTTGGTGTAAGAAGGGCTTAACAAGTCACAGAGCTGTCTGCTGTCTGGGGGCTTCTGATAAAACATTTTTTAAAAAATACTTAAGTATGTCGCTTTGAGATACATTTCTATTGAGCTATATAGCATGACAGTTTACCCAGAATTAGAAAATAATTTTCTCAGTTAAGTGGCCAAAGTTTCACCTTCTATTGCACTATTGTCATCATCAGAAGGTGCACATGTTTACTACAGTGACACCTTGCACTCAATACACTCCATGCAATTTCTTGCAGATTGGTAGGTATAAATCTTACACAAAGAACATATATGACCATAGGACCTTGCACCCGATGTTATGTGGTTATGATCTTTGCCACAAAGCCTGTACTTCTGTTCTGGAGTGCTAGTAATTACACTTTTTGGTAGCATCTGTTTACTGTGTCACAGAAAAAAGCGACTTGCTTATAATGGGCACTTCACGAGTTACTAAAATTTAGTTTTGTCTCACAAGCACATGTCGGATACCATAAAACTCAAAGCCAACACCATGCAACTGAATTGGGCACATCTATATCTTTTTTGTTGTTGTTATTATTTCCTGAGGGAACAATTGTTTGTAAAAAGACAACTACTATGTCACATGAGACAGTAAATTGATATGTCATGTCAAGCTTATTTAAGCAAATCTTTCTACTACAATATTCATGTAATTTTGTGCAGGTTTGTATACCTAAATCACAGTAATGCCAGATTTACAGGGATATTGGCAAGCTGTTCATCAGGTTACATACTCATTGAGGCTTAGTTCCCTTTTCTGTGAAATTCAGCATGAAGTTCAACCCTAAGAATTTGCTTCAAACCTTTTCCAAAAACAAAAAAGTCAAGAATCTTTGAAAAGTCCATAAAAATGGATGCTTATGAGATACAAAGTATTACTCACTAAGTTTTTTCAAGATACAGCACATAGGCTGGCTCTGAAATCTGAGCATATTATTTGAGCAAACATTAAATTTTCTGCATGTATGTATTCCTTCACCTTGACCAGACATGAACTATTGGAAAAAATTTATGTTAAGTTTCAAAGCAAACACTTGTATATATTTCCTGATTTTACCCATAGTTGCATCCTTTCACAAATATCTATTTTGATTTCATACCCCCAGGCAAATGCATTTAACTGCAGTGCACTGGCTGAGAGCTCTGTTTCACATTCAGTGTTAGGATATAAGGCTTTTAAGAATATACAAAGCGTTCACTTGTGGATTCAATCATGGCAGTGTGCCTGGGAGCAGCATTGCAGCCTCTCCAGAGCAAAGTTAAATGATTTAGTGTAAAATTTAGACTATAGTACAAATGAAAACTAGGAGAAAAATGTCAATAAAATTGCAAGGGAGAAGTAAAGACCCTTACAGCACTTTGAAACATTAGCAATTTTATTCAGAAGAAATTGCAGTATATGCACACTTCCGAAGCACAAAAGGCCATGAATCTGCCTTCCACACTCAGTTGAGCTATTATAGTAAATAAGAAAATTCACGCTGGCTGTGGGTCTTACTTGTGTACATCCCTGTATGCTTCACAAGGGAATATTGGGGGAGTGGATGGCTATAATATATTCTCCCTCACCCATGTACCCTTGCTAATCACAGCATTCTTTTGCCAAGAAAACAGACAGACAAACAAAGTTGTGTTCTTAAGTAATATCAGGAGTATTTTGAGAACGTCAAAAGTAATGCCAAACTGAGCTGAAGTTGCAATTACATGCTCCCTTCAACCAGGATGCATATTTATGGGCACTCATACCTGGAGAGATATCTGGGCCCTAATATTCAAACTCAATGCACATACTAGTTCTCTGGCACGTCTACACTGATGCCCATCTGCTAGAGTGGCATTGTGCCACTTGCAAGGTAATAACACAATTTCAACTGAAGATAGTTGCCAAGCAGAAACAGGTTTGTAAGATGAACCTTCAAAACACAGTGCTGTAGAAGAGCTTTCCTTATAAGATCCTTTTGGGAAAACACCCACCATGTTATGCCTATATGCACTTGAGGTGCTCAAGTCATGTATTTTGACATCAAGTATATGATATGGAATGTGATTGTTTGTAACAAATCTTCAGTAGTAAGGGAATCTTCAGTAATAAGGGAAAATTCAGTAATTTCTGGCCAAAGTTATTGACAGGCCAAGGTTAGAAGGCATCTCTGGAGTTTTATCTAGTTCAACTCTTTGGTCAGAGGTTGGTCATCTAGAGAGAGTTGCTAAGGGCCATATCAAGCTGTGTTTTGAGTATCTTCAAGGATAGAGACTCCACAGCCTCTGTGTACAACTTGCTTCAGTGTTTGGATTACCCTTATAGCTTTCCAGCTGGTTGGCCCCTAGCGCATACCAGTGCACAGAATTATACCTCCCCAGATGCAGGACTCTTCATTTCTCTTTGTTTAACTTCATGGGATTCTTGTTGGTCCATTTCTCCAGCCTGCTGAGGTCCTCACGAATAGCAGCCCAACCATCTGGCACATCAGCAACTCCTCCTAGTTTTTCATCCTCTGCAAACTTGCTGAGGGTGTTGCTCTTCTGTCATCCACTTAGCCAGTCACTGCATCATACGGTACCATCAAGTTTGTGAGGCATGATATCTCCTTTGCAAATACATTCTGTTTACTCCAATTCATCTTCATCTCCTTAATGTGTCTTCTGGGATTGTACACTACAACATTTTCCCGGGGACCAAGGTGAGGCTGACTGCCCTATAGTTCCCCAAATCCTCTTCTGGAAGACATGTGACTTTTGCTTTCCTTTAATCCTCAGGAACCTCCCTTGATCACCATGACCTCTCTAACATAATTGAGCTTGGCTTCACTATGACATCAGTCAACTCCTTTGACACTTATGTGTCACTCATTTCATCAAGTCCTGTGGTCTTACATATGTCCATTTTATTTAATGTTCCCTAATATGTTTCCCTGCTATACGGGGTAAGTAATTTTTCCAAATATTCCCACTGGTTCTTGCCTGGGGGAAGCATATTTGGCTGAGTTGTATCACAGACCATCATTGTTGGGTTGGAGCTTGCAGTGGGAAATGTGATAGATTATGAAACAGTAAAATACCACAATTCAAAAATGCTATCAAGCCCAAAATTATGAGAGAGACTTCATTGTCACTTCCAGTTTTAGGGTGTAGCTTTTTTTCTCATAACTTAAAATACAACCCACAGGTATCTTTTAAAGCAGGGGACCCCAAACTACGGCCCGTGGGCTGGATACGGCCCGCCAGGGTCCTCAATGCGGCCCCGGTATTTACAGACCCCCCGCCTCTGTGCTGCCTGCGGTCTCCTCCCGGACGGGGACAGCCCCGTCCCCCCGCAGTCCCACGGGCGGCTCTGCGGGGCCGGCGGGACGGGAGCGGGAGGCGGAGTGTGGAACCTGGCACTGACCATCTCATCAGCCAAAAGCAGGCCCGTAGTTCACATGGAAATATTATTTGGTTTTGTTGATTGCAATTGTTCTTCATTTTAAATATTGCATTCTTTTTCCTGTTTTTTGTGCACTGCTACAAATAAAATATGTGCGGTGTGCATAGGAATTCGTTCATTTTTTTCCAAACTATAGTCCGGCCCCCAACAGTGTCTGAGGGACAGTGAACCACCCCCTGTTTAAAAAGTTTGAGGACCCCTGTTTTAAAGCATGCCCAGAGAAGTGGTTGAGTTGCCATTTCTGGAGGTATTTGAAAGACATGCAGATGTGGCACCTTGGGACATGGTTTAGTGGTGGATTTGGCAGGGCTGTGTAATGGCTGGACTTGATGATCTTAGAGGTCTTTTCCAACCTAAACTATTCTATGATTCTATGTTACATTGTGGCATTCACTATTTTAGATTTGAAAAAATTACTATAACTGTTAGGAAGATGATATCAAATCTGTATAATATTATAAATATAAATATGTTGAATGTTATCTAGCTGGAAGATTTTTAGATATAGTCATACATTTCATGCATGTGCTCCTGTAGTTAATTGTTCCTCCTATAAAGGTTATTAGTAAAAATTAGAGGGAAAAAGAGAAGCACAAGCTGTATTCTCTCTAATGCAGAATGTACAATAACTGCTAGACAATGACATGTAAGGAGTTCCATTTTTTTCACGATCAAGTCCTGCATGTCACAATCTGATCTTTCCCAATCATTCTTATCACTCATGGATATAATATTCTTTTATCCCATATAAACTTCAGACTTTCAAAACAAACTCAATGAGGCAAAGGAGGCTATAATGAAATGGCTGTGGTATTCATAAAATGATGGGTTGAGAGAATGAACATTCTTGTCTACTCGTTTGGGATCTACCCCACTGATTTCAAGTTTGTGAATGTTATCCTGCCAATAAATCTTCTCCAAAGCTAGGTTTTTGCGAGATGATATGGGACTTAAAAAATACTATTTTGCCTATTTTAAGTGAAAATTAAAGACAAATGTGTATTTAAACCTTGGTAGCCATTGAACATGAGCGGGTATTATAAATTTATATTTTTATATGCACCTCCCTCACTAAAATTCAAGCCACAGACCATTTAGTAACTTGCATCCTTGAGGTTTTCTTCATAAGGACATTCTATGTTTCAAGAGAAGACACAGGACATGCATATCTTCCTTCCACAACCTTTAATGAGGTTTTTAACCTGCAGGGTTCTTTCAGGTACTGACAAGCAAAAGCAAATTTCAAGACTTTTCTAGAGTTTTGGTCTAGAAAACACTGTTTATTCATGGTTCCATCACAGGAAAAACTGGCACAAAGCCCCATACATGTTAAAGGAAAAAAAAAAAAATGGAAAGAAAAAGAGAGTTACACAGGCCTGAACTAAAGATTGAGTAGGGCTTTGGAGCAGGAGTCACTCACCATATGCAATAACTGGCTCTCCAGAGCTGGAGAAGGCAAGACCTCTGCATTTTTTGTGAGGAACTGGACAGAGTTCCATATGTAATAATTGATGAAATTCCAAAACTTTCTTGCATATTAAATTTATTTAAGTAAACATGAGAAGATAAATTTGAGGAAAATGAAATGCAAAGGATGAGTTCTGTCACACTTCTTGGATCTGTAGATTTGGTACAACCTTTCTTGGATCTGTAGATTTGGTACAATCCAGATATCAGCACACATTCCTCTGTCTAAATGAGTAAAAAGGTATTATTTGTGTATTCTGTAGCCTAGCTAAAAGAAAAATTAGAGTATTGTCAAGAATTCCAATTAATTCAAACTACCATGTCAAATCATTAAAGAGTGGCCAGTTTGGCAAGGGTCCAAAACAAGGAATTCTGCATATTTCTTATTAGTACTTAACATGGAAGAAAGGCATTAACGGAGAGAGGAAATTAGTCTGGGATAAAAGGAAAGGGGGTGGTGGTGATGGAAAGGTTAAAAGAAAGGGAAAAATGTGATGGAAAATTATTTTGTTTAAAAGCTGGCATTTGGTATTTTCAAAGGGCAAAATGTATTTTTTGTTTTATGACAAATGAATGCAAAAATGTGCATGCCTCATGGCCTAGAGGACAAAACAGTAGGATCAATGTTCTTTTTGTACTCTATGAAGCTTGAGATTAAAGTCCCCACTGATAAACTGAACATTCTTTAAAAGTGACCAGAAGCAAACAGTGTCTGTTTGCTGCTACTTTATTAGAAAGATACCACTGAGAATAGCTAAGAATACTATTTGATCTTAAACAGGTTGACCAAATTATTGCACTTGGCTCCAGTACATGAGATGCTTTCTGCAAATTATTGTTTCTGGTTATAAACCTTTATAATATCTCAGAATGAATTATGTATGTATTTCATGTTTTCTTTTCTTTTATCAGCCTTGATGTTCTCATTTCAAGTTTCACCCTAGCCTCCTAATAATGCAATATTGAGGCCATTCAGACACTAATTATGCCTCCATGGCTTTCTTGAAATGACTAAATCAGCATCAGTTCTATAATTATCATTAGTAAGTTTGTATCTGTGCCTCACACCACATGAAAAGCACAACTTTAAATGATTTATGAATATATGCATCGGTAACATCGAATGTGCACTTTCTAATACTATACATGTAAGAGGCATAGAGATACTTCAGACATATGCACACCTGTATGTATGTTCTCAGCTTCACTGAACTCTGCTGTATATCTTATGCAAACACAGCCTGACTGTATAAAAACTAATACAATATTGTTTTCTTAATAGATGTTTGTGTGAGATACAGTAAAAATATGTATTTCTAAGTAACCTGACTATTTAAATAGTACAAAATATGAGCAAGTGTTCATCAAGACTGCTGTTCAGACTTGATAATTTCCTAATTTTCTCTTATGTTTGTATAAGACCCTAGCAAGGACAGAAAAATGTATACAAATGCAATTCCTCTACATTTTCATTGTTTCTCCCTTTGAATTATTGATGTTGCCAGTAGTCATTTGTCAAGAAAACAAATCAAGATACATGTACTATAGAGTTGCACTTTTGTATGTTTGTAAACTGTGCTGCATAATGCTTATATTTCAAGCAAAAGCAAAAAAAAATTAATAATATTTCTAAATTTTTAATAATAATGAAGAATAACGAACATACACCTTAAAAATACTACATAAAGGGAGCTTGTAGACAGCTTTGAGACAATTACACTCTACAAAATCACCTGCACACTTGGGAGCGGAGAAACATAAGTAGACCTACAAAAGACAGCAACATGTTAGGTGACACAAAACCTCACAGACCAGTTTGGTCTTTGATAACAACTGGTTTCTGAATTTCTCTCCTCCCTCCTTTCCTCTCTCCCAATTCATATTCTTTGTTTTGTATGAAAAGTTGTGCTGATCACTGGTATTTTATGACCTACATTATTACCCTCTAGGTAGCAGAATGATAGTGCCAAACTAATTATTGCATTGTCTAATTTTAAATCCAGGTCTAGCGAGATTAACAACTTGCACATTAATTCTGAGCATCAATAGTGCACCTAACATAATGCAGTTTTAAATGAAGGAAGCCTGCTCTGAAAACTTTTATATACTTTCATCTGGATCATCAGCTAATGCAAATTACTACAGCACCATTGACTTCAATGGAATTATGCCAATCTTCCCAATTGGATTATTTGACTTTTTTTTTTTTTCTTTTCTATTCAGGAAATGTTTCTGGTTTTGAACCATGTGAATGTCAGAGGGGAAAACACTGATTTCACTTATAAATGTTAAGATCTCATCTACGTAAGCCCAGAACGCGTCTGTTAAACTCAGTGGATTAATTCCAGATTTTTATCCCTGTAAATGAGATCAGAATTGGCTTGGAATGTGCTTTTGGTTCCTTGACATCCCCCTCCCCCAATACAAACACTGTCAGTATAGAGAAGGATTTTTCAGTTATTCCTAATTAAAATTTAAAAGTAAAAAAAAAAAAAAAAAGATAGAAAAAGAAGGACATTCACAATCCTGGAAAGTGTGAAAACGCCTTTGTAGATAGGTAGAAAACCAGACTTGGCAACGTGTCCTTACTTGCTGTTTCACCCTGCTAATTTTTGTGAAGAAACTTATGTGTTGGAAAAACATAGAAGCTCCCTATATCTGAATACTGTCAACAGTCAGGCAAATTTGGATCTAAAATGTAGCTTCTGATTCTAAAAAAAATATTAACTTTATGTATTAAAAAGAAAAACAGTCCTGAAGAAGTGCTGAGCCATGTCAATTTAGCCAGAAAATTAAATAATTTATGTGTAGCACAGTGGGTAAAAGTTCCAGTTCAGATTGAAAAGCTGTGTCTGAATTGGAAAGATTCTTATACTATTCTACTATCCTTTCAACTGCATGCAAAGAAGAAATGTCATCAACAATCCCCCTCCCAATATATATGGCATAATAACTGGCAGAAAAAAATTTAATAAAAGCATTTAGTTTGGAGTATTATATCCTCAAATTCAGAATCCTAGATACTTAAGGTTGTGGTAATAATGGCATCCTCTGTGTAGCTGCTGAAGGGTTATGTTGACCCCCATCATAATATTCTGCAGTACTTTGCCTCATGTTTAATTCTGATTAAGTTGTTCAATTGTATCAATTTAAGGTCAAGGTCTTGAATAAATTCTTTTGTGAGAACTATTAGCAGGTCTTTTAAAATTAAAGATACCCACATGTCTAATGGTCTTATGAGAATAGAATTACAAACTATGATCTTTAAAATAAATTGTCGTTTTATGGACACTTATTAAGAGAATTTATTGTATTGGCAATTTGCTATATCGTAAGTTCTGCTGCCAGTTTAGTGACTTGTAGCAGAAGATAAGAATGCAGCAACTACCTGCTATTTTTCTCCTTGTCTTTGATACTGTTGATTTGAGGTGGGGAGAAGGCTTCTACAGGATATTGAAGCTTTTTGATGTCTTACTGTGCAGTAAGGATGACCTGCCAGTTGTCATGCACTGGCCCTGATCCAGCAAAGCACTTAAGCGTGTGCTTAACTTGGAACATTCAAGTTCCATTTACTGTAATGTGATTACTCATGTGCACAAAATTAAGCACATACTTAAGTGCCTTGTTGATTGCAGTCAGTGCTGTGCATTTAGCGAATTTGAGCTTTCAAAGGAACTTAGAAGAAGAAAGTGTAAGTTAGGCAAGATTTAATTGTAACATTACAGGCAGTGACAAAGGATGCTCTTTCTAAACCTCGGGTATTAACTTACTTTGTTAACTTCTTTGTCTCCTAAGTGAGACAATATATTTCTTGCAATTGAAGAATACCATATGTAGAACAGCTGTTTTGCTCAGATTATCTCAATAGAGATGTTTGATGTCTGATTAGTTTTTTAATTTTCTTCTTCAAAAATGTAAGGTGTACTTGGCTGAAATGTTGGCACTTTACCATGCTGAAAAGGTATTTTATTTTGGTTATTTAATTAAGGCTCATAAACATGACATTCTTAAAGATGAATCCCTAGCAAGAATTAAAAAATGTTTTATTTGTTTGTAAAGCTATAGAGAATGAAAAGCTTTAAAGATGACTGCACAAATAGATTGATAATGCTATTTCAAGACTTAAATACACCCACATCAATACTAAAGGCAATTTAAGAAACATTAATAATAAATAATTATATATATTATATTCTAAATCATAAAAATTATTTTAATTTTACTATAAAAATAATTTTATACTGTGAAGATCAATAACGATGTAAGAGTGTTACTTAGAGGAAGATATTTGTCTAAGAGTAAGGGAACTTTTAAACATTAAAAGAAAAAAGTGAGTAAAAGTTTGCCTCTAAACCAACAGCAAATAAAACACCCTGTGGGTGTTTTATGAGATGTGCAGATCCTATAGCATGCAATTTATTAGGGAAACTTCTTTATATGCATATTTTGAGCAAGTTTGGTGTTCTGCTAAATGTTTTTCTTTCCTTTGATTCCATTCATCCGTAGGGTAAATAAGAGATTTTTTTCAATGTACATTTGGAGATGAGATACAAAGCGTTTTTGAAATGAAGTGCTCAGAAAAAGCATTTGGGAAAAAATTGCAGTCTTGCAAGCATACTACTGATTCATTTTCACTATTCCATTCCCCCTCAAAATAAAGTGGTGCTGGTTTTGGTTTTGTTTTTTTCCTCTTTCTAGGCATTGTCTAAATCAAATCATTAAGTATTAAGCATGACGGGAAATACATTTCTGCTATTGGTAATCATTAATTGTAGTCTCTTACAGTGGGATACTTAAGAGTCAAAGTTTCATTGTAAGAACCTTTTTCCAGTTGCTCGTTAGTTTGTCAAACATAAATGGCTGGGCAGTAATTTTCATGACAAATATCTGCCTTGGGCTGTTTTTTCAAAACTTTCAGCAAATATGGTCAGCTGTTTCTCAGAATGCACTGAGGGAAAATCTGGTTTGCTCAGGTTAAGAAATTTTTGAAATATTTTGTTGACTACTTGCTTGTAGTGGGACACTGCTTGGGAAGGGATATTCCTCTTTTACCAGCCTATAGAAGCCTTCTTCACTATGAAGAAATCGGAGCCTCTGTAAAATTGTTTGCATATTTCATTTACAAGCTTCTTCAAAGATTCTGTCTACAGTGGGTGTATTCTTTCCTGGGGCTTGCAGATCTGAGCGGGACTTGCTCTCAGTTTTCTCTTTTGAATTGCCAGTGGTGCTAAATACAAAGAGAATAATGGTGTCTATCAAATGTTCTCAGCCTTCTTCCTGCAAATCACCAGAAAACATGGAATAGGAAGAAGCTTAATCAGAATTCAGAAAAGGGAGACCATCAAAGAAAAGGGGGGGGGGGGGGGGGGGAACCCCACCAAAAATCCCGTGCCCAGGCACAGGAGGAAGGCACAAATCAAAGGTCATAAAATGTGATGATAGTTTAGGACAAAGACTTATGAGTGAAACCGGTACTAGAGAGGGATGAGAATGGGAACGATTGCTATTGAGATATGGAATTAGGGAGAAATATTCTGGCATCAAGGCAAAAATAGTACTTGTAAGGCAAAGAAGGACTTAGAGAAAGGAAAAAGAAATCATATGTTTCTAGTTGACATTCCTGTGTCTTTGTCCTGCTGGACTGTCAAATGTTTCTGAATCCTTCTGGCCTCATGTGGGCACCTCATCCTCCTCTAATTCAAATAAGCAGAAGGTGTTTTAAGTAAGGAGACGAAGTTATTAATATATTTGTTAAGGCAAATGACAGGGATTAGTGTGGCTCTTACTCAGTTAATGAATAACACTGTGAAAAATAAGACGGTGAACAAAAACGTTAAAAACCATTCAGTTCCTTCCTATAGTTTCCCAAGAGGGACATTCTGTATTAAAGTTTGCTTTAAAAAAATAAAATGGAGAAATTGCATTAAATAGCAAGAAAAAAAAATGAAGCATTCAAAATTCAAGAAATGCCAGAAGGCATATGTCTTGTCAGATGTTTATGTGACAAACATCTATATATTGTTCTGTTATATAGGGCACTTGCTAAATGAAATTTTTTGTTGGATATTGTGAACAACTTCTCCTCTAGGACTAGAAGGGAAAACAGAAGTGACTCCAGAGGACCAGTAGTTTTATGATAACAAAGCATCAAATATTCGGCAAGATTGTAGAGAATGACCAATAAAGGGTTTGGCTAGAAGTCTTACAGAAATCAAGGGAAGGCAGTCCCCATTCCACAGAAGTGGAAATGTACAAAGAGGAGAACAAAACTATTAGAAACACTATGTCTTTAATACCCCTGAATCTAACCCAAAGTGGTTACAAACTGTAAAAGTTATCAGTTTTTACACTGGCATAGCAAAGATGCAAGAAGTGCCTCTATGGACGGACGGTCTCTAAATAGTTTTTTTCTTTCTGACACAGTCAGGAATTACATTAAATATGGCCAGTGGTCAGAGAATCATAGAATGGTTTGGGTTGGAAGAGACCTCTAAGTCTGTCTATTCCAATGGAACATATGTCTGGCATGGGAAGGGACACCTTCCATTAGACTAGGTTGCTCAAAGCCCCATCAAACCTGACCTTAAACACCTCCAGGGGCATCCACAGTTTCTCTGGGAAATCCATTCCAGTGTCTATTTTTTCACAGTAAAAAATTTCTTCCTAATATCTAATCTAGGCATACCCTGATGTTTTGTATTATTAGGTACTGCCCAGTACCTAAGACAGCATGCTGTGCGCTAAGGAGTCCAGGAGGACATTATGTGTTCCTGGTTTAGTCACTGACCTAAGGCTTGGACACGTTTGAAGTGCAACTGTGCAGAAAAGCGGTACAGCTAGAAGGGAGGATTTCATCCCCTGCACTCTCCTGGGAAGAACCTTGAAGCAACATATAACAATATTTGGAATGCGTTACTCCTCTGTGTTTGACTGTTGTCCCATTTTCTGCTATGAGGATTGTTTAGGGCATTAATTCAACTAAATGTTAGTTGCCTGTATGCAAGAAAGAGACAATTACTTCTGAACTATATTTATAAATACTTCACACAAATGCTGTTGCCTCTTGGATTCTCAACTCCAGCAAGCTGAGGCAGCCATTGCACTCATACTGACACATAAAAAGGTGGTCCTGAAAGGCAGCAAGAGAGCCCTTAAGAGACTGTGATGACTTTCTGAGCTGGAGAGTGAAGATAAGGGAGGCCCAGGAAAGTCTGTCCTGCTACACACATTCTGGAAATGTTCCAGCATGTGGAATCTGCATCCACCTCAGCTGCTTGGTGGGGATCCAGGTGGTATAAACATCTGATTTGATTTGCATGAGCTCTTAAACAGATTGTGCTCCTCGCAAAGGAACATAATAATCCATGCATTCACCAATGATCAAACTCCAAAAAAAAAAGCACTTGCAGCCCATTTACTGCAGCACATCCTAGTAGGAAATGATAGCTGCAGTTGCCTCACATGAGGTCTGAGAGTGGGAGACCAGAGGGATTCCCCAGCACAGAGGAGTGAGAAAAGCAGGAGGCACTGTCCTGGAGGTTTGCACGGTTAGCACACAAGAGGAGCACAGGTGCTGACAAATTGTCAGCATCAGAAGAAATCTGACATTGTCTACCATTTTGAAAACTTGCTCTCATTTACAAATGAAATTCATATAATTAATGTAAAGGCACTAATTAATATTTCACAGAACACTGTTGTTTTTATTATCACTCTTAATAACTTTTATTAGACATACCAAGTAGAAACTACAAAGTCTGCATGCATCACATCAACATCCCATAGTAGCGTAATTAGATGTTCTTGTTCTTTGTTTTCTGATTTTTGTTTTGTTTTCACAATTCATTTGGTTTAAATGTTATTAATCTAGATTTGCTGAGAAGGTCTGTGAACCTTTCAAAGAGTCTGGTCTGAGTTCGAAGCTTGTAACAAAACCTGAAACCAGGCAAGTTTCATGTGGTTTTGAATTTCATGGTGAACGTTTCACCTAGATGTTGAAATAGGCTCAAAGTAACAGTCCCAGTTTGAAAGTCTGTGAGAATTTTCCATTCAGAAGGACTAGTGGCATTTTAAACAAAGAGTGCAATTCATCCATGTACAGATGAGCTGAACAACTCCTTCACTTCAGCTTAATTCAGATCTCAAAATAAGGACTTAATATGGTCATACGCTGACCTTCTGCACAGAGATGAATGCCAACCCATACAAACCTATACTGCCTGCCTACTATTTCAACTCAGGCTATTTTAATGGGGCAGGAGAAGCATGAAGGAAAGAAAAATACAGGTATATAAAATGAAAATACTGCAGTTAATATATATGTTCTTTACTGGTCAGAAAGTTTCAAAAGCTCTTCTCACCTACTAATGCCCTATGGTAATTGCCAGCCAGTTTTCCTACAGCCACAAGTCACAGAGATCTGTAACTGCGCAAGAAACTCATCTTTCACTTTTTCTGTACGTAGTACTATGTTTTGGGGGGGGGGGGGGGGNTGTTTAAAAGTATGATTTTTAGACTAAGCTCATGACTTCGGGACAACAATGACTTGTTTTCCATACTTGCTGCTGGCAACACTAGCGGAGGCAATATGCTGTGTTGCGGATTTCAGCTTCCAAGATTATTAAATGTAACATATAGTTGGGTCAAATTAATGAACATCAGAGACTACTGACCTGTTACGTGCATTTGGAGCAGTTGTGTTTGCCAAAGTGGCTGCTTAACACCCACAAGCTCTTGTAGAAGGGACGAGGAGCAGCTATCTGCACAAAGAGGCTGACCCAGCCACCTGGTGCTGAGGGCAGGAAAAAGGGATAAGAGAATGGTGCAGACTGGACCACAGTGGGTGCTGTGGTGCAGTGTCTCGCCTGCTGGCTGCTCTGGGCAGCTGTGTAAAGCTATTTCTATAGACTTCTGTTGGTATAGCTATGTTGCAAGTTCTAAAAATAGCTCTCTATAACCCAAAATTCAGTTAAACTGCATTTTCCTGTGTATGTTTTGTTTTCCTTGGGACACACTAGGAAGGAAAAGGAGTTTTGCTAGTAGAAGCTGTATCTGCTTTAAAGCAGCACCTTGCTTCAGGACACATTATTCCACCAGCAGTGCTTTCTTCATGTAGCAGTGTTACTTATCCCCAGCTGTCCCAGTGAGCCAGGAACACCTTCCATATTCTTAATAAGTAGAAGTCTGTCTACTTTTGCTCTGTCCTTTTATTTCCAACCTCTAGGTACAGATTTGTCACGGGGGGGGGGGAAGAGAAGTCAGGGAATCAGGCCTTCCAAAAGTCTAGAGCAGGTAAAAATCACTTTGGGTTAACTGAATCAGTGTATGGACGGCATCAATCAGACAGGCCTTCCTGTCTTCTCTTTTCCTCTTCCATTACCAGAGCAGGGTAGGGGCTGGCTGACAGCTTACAGCAGATTCTGCTGGCACCTAGTTCAGAGTTTTATTTAGGCCTACAATACTACTGAAAAGGAAAATAGCCAGGAAACCAGCCTATTCCCACTCTTACAGATACTAATCCCCTGAGACTGGTCTCCCTTGCCTCCTCCAGAACCTTAACTGCCTCTGCATCTTCTTTTTTTACTAAGAAAATTTAATCAGTTTCTCCCAAACCATTTTCCCAAGCCACACTTAACTCCCCAGCAGGACGAGAAAAAGAGGAAGTGAAACCACTCCAAGAGGACTCTAAACCAAAACCAAGAAACAGCATCCGGACAGCGTGGCTTCTTCCCCGTTAGAAGGTAAAAACGCCCAGATAGACCCATCAGGTGTAAGCCCAGGAATGTGGATCTGTCTCGTGGGAAGCTCTCACTCCCTATTCCATAGCTGCAGGTGACTGGGCTACAGTCGCGCAGATGTGTGCGGGGATGGCGCGGAAAGAGCAGCGTGCCGGGGAGCGCCGGGGCACGGGGGTTCGCCCGCGCCAGAGAGACCCGTTGGCGAGAGGCAGGGCCCGGTTTGAGCTGCGTGGCCACTTTATGCGTTCCCTACTAGCATGGAGAGGCTGTAAAGCCCGTCTAACAGCCTCCCGCGGGGAATCCCTCTGATGCGAGGGGAGTCCCCGGCAGCTGTGGGCCGGGGTAGCTGAGCTGGCTCCCTGCCATCCCCCGCCGAGTCGGGCTGGGAAGTGCGGGGAGAGGGAGGTGTGGCTGCCGGGGCCCCTCAGCCATTGCCGGCTACCGGGAATGCCTCGCCGCGGCTGAGAGCAGCCGGGCTCCGGCGGGCAGCGACCGGGGCTCCCCGGGAGCAGCGCGGGGCCGCGGAACGGCTGCGCGGCCCCGCCGCCGCCGCTCGGGCCGGGACGGCGCTTCCACCCCGGC
>VXBA01002264.1:513669-593680 GCA_013399895.1 Serilophus lunatus
CCCCACCCTCCCAGTCTTCCTATCATCGTTTTAATTTTTATTTAGTCTTAAAGCTCTACGAGAGAGCCGCGTATTAATCGCCTGTTCGTGCCCTAAATATTTTGCCTAATTTGCAGTCGTTTTCTGATACTAAACACTCCGGTCTGCTTGCCTGATCGTAGTCTGGAAAGTACAGATATACAATCGCGTGCATGGTTTTTTTCCTTCTTGATCATTGCCAACAATAGTAGGCAGATTAAGAGTTCGCGATTGCAAGCTCCCTCCCCACCTCCTCCTCCTCCTAATTGGATTTATTTTTAAGTTGCTTTGAAAATAGTAAACTGCAGGTAACGTGGGTCTGGACTTTGAGGCAACTAACTTCTGAGCAAATAAGTGCAAATAAGAATCTCGCAAAACAAAAGTTAGGCTTAAATTGCTGTGTCTTGGCTGAGGGGGGGGAGCACGGATATGTCAGAGGAGCTGTTGCAGTAAAATGTAAGCACATCATCTTGGAGGGGGTACAGCGTGGTGGGCGTATTGTTGGCTCAGGAGGGAGAGAAAGATGTATAATTTAATGGTATATACAATCCACTGATCCTATTACTATCCTCCCTGGAGCTCTTGTTAGTTTCAATGGGAGTGAGTGAAATTGACATGGACTTGCATTCCTGGTCATGTGCTTTTTTTTCCCCCCTTTCTTTCTTCTCTTGTGATCTGAGATCCCCTTTTTGTTGATGTTGCTTTCCCACTTAATTATATGCATGTAGGTTAAATGAATACCTGACGAAAGGGCCCACGTTTCAAGGCAGTGACATTTGATAGCTGAGAGGAAAAGTGGCTTTAATGAAAAGCAACCTTTGGAATTCCTGCTTGTGAAAAATCCAATTCAGCTTTTTGTGCTGCCAGCAAGAAATGATCAGTAGCACCAGTGTTTATGGTATGTCCGTTTTGGGATCTACTTCCTCTGCATCTAAATAGCAAAGACAAATTTAAATAGCATGATAACGCACCGAGGACTCTGCATGCAAATATTTTGTAATAAATACCTAATGTTTAATAGTATATTTTCACTTCTGTGTATATAAGCATTTTTTTCCCCTTGCTATCATTTGTTTATCATTTCTGCTTCGATTATAGCATTAGTTTTGTCCATTGTATTGATCTGAGTTGTAAAACCTGAAGTTGCATGTTACTAGCAGTGCACTATATACACCACTGAACTCCAATGGTTTGTAAATTAGTAAAACTCGGTGAATGGAGAAGGTGAAAATGTGTAGCAATGAATATATACACTTACATATCTATGTGATCGTACATCCATGCCTAAAATGCATCCTTTCCTTTTGCAAACTAATATTTTTTGAGCATTCATTTGAACTCCAGCTGCTTTTCCCTCTCTTATTTTCAGTGTAATCATCTGCTAGAGGTCCTAACTGATATGGGGTGAGGGAATGTTTTGCATGTAAACAAACAAAATTAATGTTGTGGCCGAATGTTTAATGCGATTTAATAAGGGTTATTTTATGCTCAGTTTATGAGTGTCTGGTTCATGCTGCTCTTCTCTCAATGTGAAACAGAACGAAATAATCAGGTGCTGAAACTGGCTTCATTTTAACGGTCACTCTCTAGCCCCCCATGCCGCCCACTACTCCAAAAAAGTCAGATAAAATGGAGCGTGGGGAATTTCAATAGATCTCCTTGTGGTGCAGCAGATGCACCTCAAGGTATGCAGTTCAGGCTAAGGGAGTAACAAAAAAAGTGACTATTATTCTGTTTTGTGCAGTCAAAAAGGGGGGTACGTTCACTTTGAATTGTGTGTGGTAGCAACAAATAAGGATGGAGAGAGACCCTAGGAGAGTGTGTGTGTGTATGTGTGTGTGTGTGTGTTTGGGATGAGGGGGAGGTCTGGCGTGTGGGGCTGATGATCTCTCGTAATAACATATCTGAATGCAAGAAAGAAATTGAGAGAACAGTTGCACAATGTGCACTCCTATTTTGGTGTTGTAGGTGACTATATTGCAAAACATATCCCGGCTGCTATATGATGGGAATGATCTGATTGCGTTTTGCATTTAGAACTTGTTGACTTTGAAACGATCAATAAGGCAACTGTTTATTTTAGATGCACATAATTTGCTCTGAGAAATGTTTTAAGGAGAAGAGCAAGCAAGCGAGAGCGGAACATTTTTTTTTTTTTTTCCTTTTTTTTTTTTTTTTTCCTAGAGCTGTTGGAGCAAATGTGATTGCCAGATGGGAGATTTCCCTCTGTGATGTTAAAGCTGTAATATATATTCAGAGCAGATTGGACTGCTGCTTGTGATGAGGAGGATATTACATTTATAAATTTTAAATCGGGACTCGGACAGTATGCTGAGAACTGAAATTGAATGGTGTGGATGGTTTGGACTGTTAAATGCGATTCCCAGATAATAATAATAATTATAGGAGCAGTAATATATGTATGTATAATAAACATGATACTATTAGGCAGCTATATATATTCTATGGCACTTAAGTATGTATTTCCAAATATGACTTCTCTTTCCTGCCCTCCCCCCCTTCCCTAAAATGTTATGGCTTGGAGGTGGTTGGGAGGGGGATTTAAGAGCCCGCTTTTCAGAGAAATCAAATGTAATCAGGTTCCTGTTTGAGGAAAAGTTTTGCTACAATTCTTGTAAATATATCTCTTTCTGAGTTTTTGTTTTGCCCGTGCATGTGGCCTGACAGTGCCAAAATCCTGAAAGGCTGGAAAGTGGGAACTAGTCACACTCGAGCAGCTCTGCTGTTGCAAATTAAAAGTGTGTTGTGGTCAGGAAATGAAAGCTACAATGTCTCTTTTGAACAAGTCGTTTATCAAGAGAAACATCTATCAAGCAGTGACTTGTCACATTGATCCTCTCAAAGTTAGGTCCAAAGTGGAAGCTGCTTTGATGTTTTTGATCCCAAATTTACAAAATTGGGAAAGCTGGAAACGGTAGGACCGATTTGCACTTAAAAATGACTCTGCTCTGGGCGTGACAAAATCATCAAGTATCTGTGACACAGAGCTGGTAAACTAAGGAGATGTCAGATCTTCTGCCTAATTTTTAATTTCGCATTGAAACTTCAGTTTTGCCACACAGGCAATCTCTTTTCATATTTCTAGAGGTCCTGTTTGTATGAATCTGTGCGTTATTTCATCGGGGATATTTTCTTGCTTAGGAATACACGTGTTGCTTCCAAACGGAACCTTTTTCTGTTGTTTTTGTGTTGGTATTTAGTGTTCAGCTTGAGAAGACATTTTTTTTTTCCTCTCATCTCAGTCTTGTTTCTTGTTCTGTATTTGCAATCTCAGATTCCACCTCGCCTCCCTATGAAGCAAAGTTTCTTTTACTGCCAAACTAATGTTTATTGCAAGTAAGGTACATTTGAAGGTATATGTTTGCACAGCTTAAGGCATGTTAAGAGTCCTGTTAAGAGTGTCTTCCCCTTCTCATCCTTTTTGTTTCCATTTTTGGTACGTGAACCACCCTTTCATTCTCAACAGAAGCAGTGTATTTCATATTGAATATAAAGTTGAGGCTTCAAGTAAAAATTAATCAAAAAATCCCTCCAAAAACCCAAAATGAAGTCCAAACGGATCTTTTATCTTTGCCAAATTTCAACCATTTAAATTGTCTAGCAACTTCAGTAAAAAGTTTTTGATTTTGCATAAAGTTTTTGTTTGGATTATCAAGGACTCTCTTTGATAAAAGAGGGATTTGGTGTTTGTTTGTTGTTGGGTTTCTGTTTTCTATGCTTTTCTTTTTGGCTAGAGTATGAGTGAAATCTTCCTTAAAGCAGGATGCTTTGACTTCTTTCCTTCAGTGTCGTAAATGAGACTAACACTGCTTATGGATACTTGATAGAGACCCATTTGCAAATAGGCAGCAAACAGCAGCAAGGTGGGAGTTTTGGTGAGTGTTATACTTGCTAATTAATCATGTTTGAAATGAGGGAATCATAGCATGGTAATAAAGGCTCATTGTTGTTTGATGTTTGTAACACTCCTACATGAATCTTTTGGATTTGGGGGTTGTGTTGTTATTCCCCCCCACTCCAGAATAAGATACCTTCAGTACTAGATCACATTGTTTTTATTTATTGCAACATTGTGAAAGCACAGGCATGTCTTCTTCTCTTATTCTAACATTATTTTAGAAATATGAAGATTGTATTGCTGCTAATATTTTCATCATACAGTTCATGGGAAAAAAAAGATGAATCTTATGTCATTAGCTGTTCTTTAAGATTTTTTTATATTTAAGCAGAGTCAAACATTCTTTGTGGGGTTATTTTTTCTTAATATAAAAAGACTACTCCTCTTTTTTTTATAATTGAAAAATGGCACTTGATGAACTTTTGTGCCCTACTTGCTTATGCATATGTAGTAAGGGATAGCAACTAAAAATATATTCTAGAATGATTTGTATACTAACCCTTTAAAACTTAAACTGTAGAACGCTTGCTTTTGTTTCCTTGTTTATTTTTTAATATGGCTCATATCAGATGTGTTGTCTTGGGTCTTTATTTTTCATCTTGCTGTTAATAACTGCTATATACAATGGAGGCAAACTATGAAGCTTTAATTTCAAAATTTAATAGATTAATTAAGGCTATTTTATGCTACATGAACAAAATCTGAAATGTGTTTTTCTTTAGATGCTCTGTTCCTTTTTTAAAATATAATTCCTGGAGGAAAATGATTCCGTATGATTCCTGTCAATAAGTTTGTTCAATGAATGCATACAAGAAGCATTGAATATAATGACTGATCTTTCTGTAGTCTTAATCATCAATTATTAGGGCTTATCTGCTTGTTAGGAGTGTGTTTAATGGTACAGAATCAGCATGAGATCTGTCTATGTGAAACATTTCTGTGTTTATAACAGACTGAGTTTTGATCTTGCATCCCCAGATCTAATAATAGAAATATTTGGCTCTTTGCCCTCAATCAATATATCCCATAACCGAACAAACTTCACATAATACTTTCATAAAGTGCTGGATGTATTGATACCAAGTTGATAAATTTAATTACTGGGGTTTTACATTGATTCATTGATCTTATGATTGGAGAAAATTGTTCCGCAGACATTTCTGAAGTATTGAGGAATATCGTACGTTGATAAAGCTTGATTAATTGATCAGTCAGCACTTTCTTTTCCTTCTCGGTCATTGATAAGAGAAGCCATAAAAATAACTGTAAAAAAGAATTTGGAATAAACTGATTAGTAATTCTCATGTGTTACTAACTCAGCAAATAAGAAGCAGAGCACTATGGAGGTGTAAGAAAATGAACTTTGAAGTGGAATTGCACATAGTGGGCCCAATCCTTAGCTTGCGTAAAAAATGTTTAGCTTTAAAGAGCTACAATAGTTTACAGTTCCCGTACTCTGGACCACTGTGGCTTGTTGTTGTTGTTGTTTGGGGTTTTTTTGGTGTTGTTATTTCTGGTCTTCCTTTTTTTTTCCCCACCAGTACTGTTCTTTGGCTCATTGGAAGGTGTTTTAAATTAGATATTATGTCTACTAAAATGTTGGGAATTTTAGATAAGCATCTGATCCAAAATGAATAGTATAGCTATAAAAGCAATTTGAAGAGCTGTAAATTCAGGATTGCATATCCCTGATATTGTTGCAGAGTATTAAAATCTTGCTAGCTGGAGATGCTATCCTCTAAGTGAAAACTTATCTTTCTTATGGGAAAGATGACTTCGGGGAACTCTAGGCTGGGAAAAGTCCTGGAGGTTTTTCTGTTGCTAAAATAATAATAAAAAAATCCAATACATAGAATTAGTTATAGGAATATTTTCCAGGTGAAAAACCTTACGGGAGTACTTGGCTCCATTTCGGTGAGGTATGCGACCTTTTCACCCTATGTCAATGATATTTTTATAGAGTGTGTGAGAAATGTGAGCATAAAGAAAATTCCTTAAGATCATTCAATTTTTATTTTCTCTTTTTCTAAGAAAAAAAAAAAAAAAAAAAAGGAAGGGAAGAAAAAATCACTGACTCTCAAAACAACATATACTTCTCCCTTCCTGAAACTGTGTTCCTGTAAAGGATGGTAGCTAAAAGAGAAAAACAGAGAAAATCCACTTGCAATATGTTACCATAGGTTCAACAAATACAATCTTATCCTTCAAGGAGCAGAGAATCCTAGACTGTAATGGAGGTCAAAGGAAACCTGGGGCTTTCAGTCCTTTAATAATTGTACCTGCCACCCCCTGATTGGCATGTTAAAGAGAATGCTTGTGTATGTATTATGTTTCTTAGAAGATATTTTGTATTTGCAGCAATCTACTAAACACAAGTGGACTTTGCTACTATTGCTTCTAAATACCTGTTGATGTTGGCCCCGCTGTGTGACAAGTGAGGGAAAATAGAAAGAGAAATAGTTGGTCAGTCTTGGTTACCAAAGTCTTGAGAAACTGGGGAGGAGATCAGGCTTTGACAGGTCAGTTTGAGAACGGGAAGAATGTGAGCAAGTGTAATCTGCAGAAAGCAGCACTGATTAAGAGCATACGGAGATGTCTGCAGTGATGAAAATGTGGAGTCTCTGCTTCCCTCTTGGCGAGGGAATATGTTGCTATGAGGTATCAGCACACACAGTATGGTAATAACAGTATTGTATGTCTGTTCCGATCGTGCTGGTAACGGTACCTGTCAAACAGATCATAATACCGAACTATCTGTTTAATCATATAGGCAACACTTCTTACTACAAAAGCTATTGTATTTGTACAATAGAAAGAACAGCCATACATTATTTAAATAATAGACTAAAACTTTGATCTTTATACCATTTTTCTGCATAGGGAAAAAAGTTTCACATGTCTTGGCTATAATTAAAAATAATACAACTAGAGATGACTGTCATGCCACTGGCGAATTTTTTATTTTTTTTTAATAATAGTCTGTTAAGTATGTAGTCTGATGTGCCATGAAACACTGAAATAGCAATTACCAGTCATATTATTTAACTGTAACAGAGAAACGATTTTCCCAGTTCTTTTGAAATATAGCGCAGCTCCTATTAGCATGTTGTTAGTTAAATTTCAGTACCCTGAAAGGGATGTGAACAAAAATGCTGAGACTATGTTGATATGCTAGCAAAGTTTGGTGATGTAAGTACATTTTTGCTCCAGATTTCTTGAAATCATATATTGCATGGACTTTTTGTTACCTGTTTTTATCCTTCTTGTGTTTTACTTTCAATCTGTTGTACTTTTTGTTAAAGAATGTTGTTCACTTTCTGTATATGAATTGCTCAATATATGAAGATACATGCCACAATTTATTTTGTGTAATATTTTAGAATGTGTGCATGTGTCAAACTGTTTATAGGTTGGTGGTGATAAATTGGTTTCAGTAATCTGTGTCTTATTTGTATGAATACTCCAGAGTATAAGAGCAAGCAATAAGTAATAAGAGCATAGTGTGGTCAAACTTCATGATCTAAGCTAGCAGTCTCACATCTAATTAAGTGGGATCTGAATGAATGATTCTCTGATATGGGTCACAATTGAACTTTTTGTTTCTCTTCTTCAGTGTGATAAAATGCTTAAGGGACATATTAATGCATGTTTGTGTAACTCCTGCTAATCTGAAGGGAATTTGAAAATGAATATTGAGAGGAGATGGAAGAAAGGGCTGAACCTGGTGAGTCACAGGGGTTTGTGGCAGGAATGTAATGCCATGTTTTCATTCAAGGGTTTGGGTTTTTTTCCCCCCGATTTATAACAACTTCTGTTTGCCTTTTAATATGTTGGAAATCACATCCCTGTTTTCCTCTGAGAGTTTTTTTTCCTTCTCTCTCCTCCATTCTGGCATACAAACAAGTCATTAATAAAAAAGCATTTATACAGTGGGCTTGAATTATCACTTAATAAAACTGAGAACTGTAGTGCTGCAAAGATATTCCTAGACAGTACAACAGATATTACCGTGTACTTGTCTTCTGGAGACATGGTGAGGGAAAGCCTAACAATTACTTTGTATTACTGAGTGACAGTAGCGAGTACACGGGAATGATAAAGTTACATGCAGAAATTATTAATCCCTGACAATAGTATCAATATTGACATTTAAAATATTATGAACTGATAGCCCTGCTGTACAAAGTGCTGTGATAGCTGTGCTTTTAGATGAAAAGTAGCTATTTATATGCCTTACGGCTCAGTGTGGTCATGTTGAAAGTATGAACCTACTCATCACAGATTCTGAGAAAGTGCAGGTTAACATCCTCTGCCTTCTTTAGACCTATCTGATTACTTCAGCCTCCTGTGTTGACACAGAGAAAGAAACAGCTAGATTCTATGCTGGAAGAATAAGGTTTGCAAGCACTGACTGATATAAGGTATCCCATTGTGATACCTAAACCAAATTTTAAAAAATCAAGCATCCTTTTCAAGTTAAACTTGAGAAACAGAGAAAGGAACAGCAAAGATGTATCTGAACACTTGAAGGAGCACCATTTACTTTCAAAAGAGATCTTTCCCATCACTTGTGGATAGCTCCACCATGAAGAGCAGTATCAAAAGATCTCAGAAAAGTAACTATTCTTTTATGTCTTTGGGAACTCAGATGCTTACAAGATTGTTTCTGAGAAGGAAAAGAATTGATCCTATTTTCAGTCTCTTGTTGTTGGCATTTGTGGACCACATGACTATATACAGTATTGTAGAAATACACTCTAGGTATATGGATACAATTCTGTTTCTTCTTGCAGCTCTAAAATAACAGTGCAATGTGGCTTTATGAAAACTCAGTTTAGAAAATATGTTTTTACTAATCTTTTTTTTGCACTCCATAAAATCGTTTTCCTTAAAATACACATGGAGTTTGCCAAAGATCTTTAAACTTAATTGATAGCTCATCTGTGTTTTTAAGGTAAAGAAATTAAAATTAAAACAGTTTGTATGTTTTTTTTTTCATGAAAATATAAACTTAAAGTCACCTGTGATAATTTGCAAACTGGATATCTCCATTCAGTCAGAAAATTGCTGGGTTTAAACCATCAAGATTCAGTTTTTTTTAATATGGAAGGAGGCTATAAATTTACACTTGATTTACATAATTAAGTGGTTTTATGTTTACTAATGTTAGATCTGCAGCTTTATATTAACTGCATAACTATACTGGTACTGTATTAAGCATACTGTAAATGAGCAGATATTCTACATTAAAGGTAGTAATTTTTCATGTATTTATAGAATTTCTGATAATTTTTTATTTCTTACTCTTTGACTTCCCTAAAAGCTGAAATAAGTGTATTTTGGAAACTGTTGATACAGCAATTAACCTTTTTTAATCATTGATTTTCATTTTGTTCTTTGATTGTCATTCATTGCATTTCATATTCCTGTCCTGTGTAGTCATTCTGTATGCTACAACATTGGTTTATTTTTCCATTTCCAATTTAAAGTGATACCATAGTTGTGTTATAAAAAAAATTAATGTTATTCAGATTAATGTCAGTAAATCCTATGTAACGAGGAGTATGACGCACTTCTTGTAATTTGGCCTGTAGTATTTGTCAATGTACCAGTCATATATCAAAGCCACACATAGGCAGGGAACATGTTTGTCAAAACACATAGTTCAGTAGATTTGTTTTATTAAGTTAGACATAGGTAACATAGATCTCATCATGTGCTTTTAGACACTGTAAATAACCACCGCCTCATTGCATGACGATTTGAAAGTTTTCACCAGTTAGAAATGTTCAAAGTTATAATGTGATTATCCATACAGTACAAAATAACAAACTGACCGTTGTATTCGTTTAGAGTAATAATTTCCACCCCTAATTAAGGAAAGATGTTTTTTTATTGAGCAATTAGCAAATACCACTCCCCACATCTTCCCCAAGATGTCAGCTGTTTAGAGATCATAGAATTTACTACTTTCACTCATGACAAGCAACTCCTTTTTGGCTAAAGTTACTGTGCCTTTCTGCTTCAGAGCTGCTGCAGCAGCTGCAGTTGAAGGGTCTGAGTGGCTGAGATAACATCAGAATACCATTGCATCTCGGCAAGTGCAATTCAGGTTTCCACTTTTGAGGGCTCAATTATCAGAGGAAGAGAGTCACTGCAATTTCTGTTGACTTTGAATATGCAGGTATGCAACAAATTTTAGAAGCTAGGTGTTGTAAGGAATTTCCCTGGAAAATGGTAGACATTAGTTTTATTTATATTTCTTGAATGCTGCAATTTCCCTCTTGAGGTATTAGTGCTGTATCATAGAAGAAATAGGGCTTTTGATTTTTCCTGGTAGTTGTAAAAACACATTTTAAATTCATCAGGACAAAATATACATGTTTTATGTAAAGGTATAATGAATGATTCATTTGTGATTTTGCGTGGAGGAAACTTTAAACTCAGTTCACTACTGTGTAGATGTTCTAAGGTGCAAAATACAGAGTAGATGATGCTGTTCTAATTGCGAAATTTCCCTTGGTTATCTTCTCCCTCCTCCTGATCCTTCTCCCTTCCCCCTCCCCCCCATGGCTTTTTTAAACAATTATGGGCATTGTGCTCCTTAATGGTGCATAGTTACTGTAAAGATAGATGTCCTCAAATAATGAGTTTCTAATAATAATCACAGGGACTTAGATTAAACTGGTTTTGTATAGAAATCTTACAATGTGAAAAAGTACACCTAAAATCTTGAGATATATTTACAGGAGCTAAGCCTATTTACAGAGAACTAACCCAATTTTGTATCTGTACATGTGTGTGGGGCGGAGGGAGTAGAGGCGGATGTCTGTATGTGCCTACGTTTTTGTCCACCTGCTTTAAAGACTTCAGAAGATTTTTTTTTTTGGTATGGATTTCTATTTTGCTTTCTGATAACAGAAAATGTTTTAAAATCACAACATACTAATTAGTCTGTGTGCTTACACTGGAAAGCTTGAATCCCTACAAAAAACTTCTACTCACACTCTTCTTTCTATCTGTTGCTTCTCCCTCCCGTCTTCCTCCCCTCCCCCGCCTCGGCATGAGGTTTATTATGTTAGATTTGTTGCTTTCTTCCTTGTTCAGAAGTTCTGAAGGCAAGTAAATGAAAGTTATAAGTACAGTAACAGATAATTGTTACTTTAAAGAATTGTTGCTATATTGGGAATAATATCTTTCCTAACAGGCACTGAATCAGCAAGGCTGTACAGTAAAAAGAACAAAATAGTTTAACTTATGGTTTAGAAATACATATGCCATTTAAATGGAAACAAACCCCCAAATCTCCCACATACCTTTTGGGGTTTGGAGAACAAAAGCTTACTTGTACGCTCCAAATTCCCCTGGGCCTTAATTTGCAATACCATTATTTAAGCCTGGCTGATATAAACCCATGACAGAGAAATAGAATCTCTCCTTCCTGGCTTTTCAAAGCCATTCCATGTCCCCCTCTCTGCCTACCCGTGTCTACTAGCTCTCCTCACCGTTTTCCCAGCCTCTTTTTCTTTACTTGCCACTGTGAAACTCTTTTGTATTTGAAATGTAATAAAGTTAGAAATACTGCATGTCTGAAACACAGAAAAGTGCCATTCTGCATGGTTTAACTGTCATGTCCACCAACACATATGTAATTCTATCTTCTCATTAGAATCAAGGCTATAATCACTTTAATATCTGTTGTGTCCTCTAGCAGGTGACTTGAAGTCTTTTACTGTAAAGATAAGAGACCCTGATAATAATAAGTTATTTCTTCGCTAAGTCAGATCATGTAGAAAATACTAACCATAAAGGGAGGAGAAACTCGTGCCCACTTAATATACTCTTGGAGTGTCAGGCTCTTTGGATATCAACTCCTGGGTGCAGTACTGGTGTCAGATGCTCAGCTGGAAGCTATTCTGGAGCAGAACTGGGTTTGGGTGCAATCCCCAACAGCTAAGAGTAAATTCAGGATGCACTGTAGCTTGATGCAGCATTGAGTACTATTCCTCTATTTATTTTGCTGCTAATAAAATGGAGTCTACTTTGTCATTAAAAGCTTGTCTTTTTGAAATAGCAACTGAGGTGTAGTTCTGAGCATTTGAGTTAGTGGGAAAAGCTAAGAAATAGATGAGCTGCATTCCTGAATGTGGGCGGAAGGCTGGTGAGTAATACATGCCTTGGCATGGCATCTGCCAGAAGCACTTTTTTCTCCCCACGCCTGCTCCCTCTGTTCTAGTTTTGAAAGGTGTAAGGTATTCTGCTAAGCAGAGAGATAAAAACAAAAGGGAAAAATACTTCCAAGCAAATCATCATAGCATATCTCAATAACTATGCTCTATGCTTAATTTAATTACAAGATAACTGCACTGGAAAACTGGTCATTTTAGTCATAGTTAACCACTGGTTCTCTCCTACCCCCAGTCAGAACCGATTGTATGCCATATTGTATAATGTAATTTCGACAAGAAAATTAAGTATGAGTAGGCATGATAGGATTGTGTAGTTGCAATAATGAGGTTTCCATTAATGATATTAATTTATTATTTAGCTATCCTTTTAGAGGTGAAAATAACTATTTTCTTTCTGGTGTTTCCTTTTATTGTGTATACCAACCTGTATTAAAATTAGATATTTTCTAAATATTTTAAGCAAAAGGCTGACTGGATAGCTATTAATATGTTCATTATGCGGCAAAAAGACACTTAAAGAAGTGAAAATTTGTATACACATGTTTCTTATAGGATAACTATTTTCAGGAGGGATTTCTGTTACATTGTAATACAATTTACTAGTGTAAGGTTTCTGAAATATTATGAGCAGTTCAGTGCTGGTTTTCAGGCAAACAAGTTTGTTTCCTAGTTAGCTGTAATAAGACTTAGTTGCTGTCAGTGGTAAGATAATAAGGATAAAGATCCTGTACAGTTTAAGAAAAAAAAAATCTATTAATTTGTGTTGGTGCACCAAATTCTACTTGGTGATATGCTTGTTGGGCTGAGCTATTAAGTGCTCTGTGGACTGTATTTCTGGTATTGTATGATTGACTAGGTATATTAGAGCTTTTTACCTACTGCCAATGCAAAATTTGACCTTGGTTTTACCCTGAGATATTTTTGCTTTTTAAAAGGCCCACACTTCATGATTACACAGGTGGATGACAAGAAAATTTAGTGTTGTTATTTTTAGGGTGTGGCTTCATAATAAAGTACAAGTGACCTGACTCTGAACTAGTGCTGAATAGATTTTATTTTTTTATGTTGATTCAAAAGCTCAACTATGGGAATTGATGTATCATCTCTAAAATTTCAAGTCTATATTTTATGCACTGTGCCCAAGCACCCATGAGCTCATTAAGCAAAGACTTTTTCAATTATATCTTGTGTTTATGCATGTATTTATACTTGACAGGAATTCTTTAGAGGTTTGGTTTGCTGTATTAATGCTTACAGTGTATTAGAGTGCATAAAATATGCTTAAAAAAAAAAAAAGGAGAAAGAGTAATCACTGCTTACAAGTCTAGTGCTGATACCTTCCTCTGTATTTTAGTAGCTGCTGAAAAGTTCCTTGGCCAGACATCCAGCCTCTAGAGGGCACGCTAGTAATCTCCTCTGCCAGACCCTCGATCTGCACAGCCATCTGCAGAAAATTTTAACCTTGCACCTACAAAGAGAATTTCCTTTGTGTTCCACACAAAAAAAAAAAATCTCCGTGTAGTCCTCATTAGTCCTAGAGTTTTGCTACAGTAGCTGGTTTCCTTTTTTTTTTTTTTTTTTTTTTTNAATCTGAGGGATGTTTTTGTATTTGCCTTTTTGGGAGGAGGGAGGGGTTATTTTTATAAAAGTAGACTCTAATCCACTTTGTTGCTCACTTACAGATATTTCTTCATCTTGTAGAAACATTTCTTTAGTAAATACATTGTTCTTTGCTATAGTAAAGAATACAGAAGCCAGTGCACAGTATTTGAGACTTCCAGGATTAGGTACTAAAATTTATTATGTACTAAAATTTGGATAATAAATAATTCAGGTGGGATGAAATCCAGTTAACCTTACTCCAGTTGCTTAGGCTTAATTGCCTTACCCTTTTCTTTTGTCAGATATATTACATATTACAGTTTTTTGTTCTTCTATGGACTGTTGTTACTTATGTTGTTATTTATGTGAAGTCATACTTATTCTCCAGTTCAAATGTTTCACTGTGGTCCTCTACTCCAGCATATCACTATTAGCAATCAGAAGGTTTCCAATAAATCAAATTCATCCATAGACTGCTTAAAATTTTCCTTAGATCTATTGATGTAGAACTAAAAATGCAAGTATTCTGGAATACGATCCATAGTTTAGTTTTGTTCTAAGACTGTGAGTATGTTTAGAGAGAAATGTATATTTAAGAAAAGTTTGTTGCACCAGAGTGTCATTAACAAAGTGGACAACTTTTCAAAAGAGTGTAGTGGTATAACTTGGGTACTTTCTGCTTGAGAAATTGCATGAATACAGCATTTTAGCTACATGTTTAATGACAAGCCATAAGGCTTAACTGCATTCTTGAGTTTCTCCATTTGTGTACAACATAAGAAAAAAAACTGAGAAAGAATCCAACAAAATGGGATTGTTTTTGTTTATTTTCTAGGCCAGCTGGCCTATTACCAGGACATCTATGCTTCGTTTTCCTTTAGCTTTCTAACCTCTTCTTCAAAAGTAATTAAAATAAAAGTTGTTTGATATATGAACTGTATGGTAAATACTTTAGGAGTGATATTGGACCAAATTTTGTTGGGAGAGTTTAACAGCAACCTGGAAGATTTAGGTACTGTGTTTCCATGTTGAAGCAACCCTATTTGCAAAGTTTTCCATTGCTTCAAAAGGTTTTTGTCGGTCTAAGAATAATTACAGTTTGTAGAGATGCAGGGGGAAAAAACTGTGAGACTGAACACAATCTATGAAAGTGCTAGGTCAAACTTTTGTGTCTTCATTGTCTGTGATCAACAGTTAACTTATTGGAGAAATTACTGTGAAATTGTTTTGTGATTCATCTGATCCACTTTTACCAAAGGGGCAGAGACAGTCACCAGTGTGTCACTTCAACCTTGGCACACACCCAGCTTTGCAAACTTGGTGCTTCGTTTAGTGTTTTGTGGTGGAACTGTGCAGTAAACTGCCCAACACACTGAAACCTCAATAAAAAAGGGTGTCTACCACCTGGAAGGTGTTGTGGTTTACCCCTTTACAAACCTAATCTCCGCAGGTCTTGGTGTACTCTTAGTATAAGCTTTAGCTGTCATGGAAATAGGTTGGAAATACGGTTAGGTATCTGGTGAGTCTTAAACAACCAAGTCTTTCGGTGACAGTGTTGTTTACAGTCGGAGACTGTCCCTGCTGTTCTGCCTGGGAGACAGCAATCTTTTTTTGCTATAACTGCTGGTGGATTGGGATTATCCAAATATATCCCTTATTGTCCTCCGAACCCCAATATCCTGGACCTTTCTCTTTCACCCTGTCAAGTTGGTGGCTTTTACAGCTTGTTCTCAGAGCCAAAAAAAAGATCAGGTTCTGTTGAAATGAGTTGGGGGAAGCAAGTCCTAGGGCCAGGAATGTCCCCAGTGGGGTGCCTGTGGGAGGGCCTCTGCCCACATCAGCTATGGCATCATGGAGGCAGGCAGAGCTAACTGACTCTTGGATGGTTCAGAATAGCAGGAACAAGTGAACATGCTGTGAATGTATTGATACAGTTTATAGGCTTAAAAAATGAAAAAGTTACTTTGGGGAAATAATTCAAAGTCAATTTTAATAGAGAATATTAAAGCCTCAAGCAACTCCAATGTAAGCTGGATGACTGGTCACTGATTTTTGTTGCTGAGGGGTATGTGTCATGTCTTTTGTCTGAATTTAGAAAAATGTGAATTTTGTCCTTGTAGTGGAACATTGTGCCTCTTAAACATAGGACAGGGGAGAAAAACAGCAAAGGAATTTTTTTTGTTGTGAACAAATGAAAGCCAAGAGCAAAGCCACCTTGATTTTAGAATTCAGGCTCCAAATTTCTGTTTAAACCATTTCTAATGGAAACAGTAAGTTATAAATCATCTAAGCCATTACATGAACGCAGAAGGAGTGGGGCCAGCCTCGGCTTCAGCCCCAGATGTTTCTGGACTACAATAATGGCCCAGCCCAGATATTTACAGCTTAATTTCTGTTCATGTGCACTTGTCCATAAATGGTTCCTTTTCCATTTCCAGTTCAGCAACTGAACCACTTATAGTAGAGCATGATTTCAATTTGAATGATGGCAAAATGTGAATAGAGACAATTTACATTTTGAAACTTTCAAGTCCATTTGCCATATTTAAAATGTAAGGTAACTCTTGAACAGAGAATGATGAATTGCTAATTGCCCCCTTTTTAAATGTTGTATTCTTCTTTTTGTTTTGTCTCTCTCTCTATAAAAAATCTGATTTTATCTACCCCATCCTTTTTTTTTTCCTTTTTTGGTTTAGCTTTGCTGCAGTTCTGAGCAGAGACTTTTCCCCCCCCTCCTTTTAATGCTATGCCATCTAGCACAACTTGCATTGCAAGCCAGTGCAGCTAACCTTGCTGCTCTCCCCATTCCTGTCCTCTGCTCTGCTCCTCCCAAACAGCCCCATTGCTTGAAACTAAACAAATTGAAAATAATGATTGGTAACCATCTGCTGTGCTGAAATTCCACGTACAGCAGTTAACTCCATTTTACAAAACAACTTCAATCTAGTGAATTACAGTGCAGTTCTTGGTGGCAGCAGATAGCAACAAGCAGTTTCGAGTTCCTCTAGACAAAGCAGTTCTCGTAGGGAGCATTATGCAGAGTCATTTGGTGATGTTGGGGTAGTAGGGAGATACTTGTGCCATCAGACAGTTCAGTGTAATGCATTGGAAACCAGAGATTCTAACCATGGCCTAATTGTTTCATCTGATTAAAAAAAGAGGCCAGTCCATAAAGCCGTGCTGACAGGCAGTCTTGCAAATCTGTGCCCATTAGTTTGGTTTTTCTGTTTCTGCAGCTGCAGCGCAGTGCGATGAGTAGTGTGTTCAGCTTTCAGTCACTTCCATGTGACTTTCGGAGTGCCCAGTGAAATCCTCAACCAAAAAATGTAATTATGTAGCTGGTTAAAGTGTATCGATGAAAAATAATTATTCATACATTTTCTATTGGAAAAACTCTTATTGATACCTAACAGTAAGGAGCACTCTAGATAGCGATGGACGGCCAATCAGCACACATTTACATAGCAACAAACTGTGATGTAAGATTAAAATAGGTACCATTATCCTCTATGTTTTCAACACAATTTGAATTATTTGAGTTCAAGTTTTGATTTTGTTTGAAGAAAGTTGCTTAAAACGGGCAGTATATTGAGTTCAAAGGACCCATACAGTTCATAAATTCTCCAGTGTCTACTGGATTTTTCATCAGGGAGACTTCCAATAAAAATGATCTATTTTAGAAATAATATTGTTTAGTAGGTTGAAATGTGGTGTAATAAAATTAGACCTTCAGTCTTCTAAAGTTACTACTTAGATGGCACCCTTGGGATGGTAAAATGGCTGTATAAGCAGATGAATCAGACAGTTTCACTGATGGATACATTTGTCAGTCTCTGTTACAGATATAATATATTCTTATATCTGTAATCCTGACACTGTTACATCCAAATGAAATCAACATGAGGTTGTCATCTTTAAGCAAATATGTTAAGTGTTGTCTTTTGTGCTTTGGATTTGAAAGAAAGGGGCCCAAGGGAGCCAGCATCATGCAAATGGAACAAATCCCATTTCTTCTGAGCTGTGCTGTTTCCCCCTTCATGGCAGCTGGCTGTGTTATCTTTGTGTGTTTCTCTGAGTGCTGACAATTCTTTCAGTGATCTAAGTTAGGGCACATTAGAAAGTGGAAGCAGCTGTCTGTCGTTATACTGAGAGACGTGTTTGCTCTACTGCAAAGATGAAGGACCATGAATCCTTGACACACTCTCTCCCCCCTCCCCCTTTACTTTCCAACATGATCAACATTCAGACGCACAGATTGTCTGCTTGGACAGTTTTTTGTTCTGACTGACAGCATCTGGCATAGACAAATTTAAAAATACATAGCATGCCATGCTTGGAATTGGAACATCCCTTCTTTATTAATCTTCTCATTTAAACCATTCATTTACATTTCAAGAAAGGTTACAGCTTGATATGATTGAAACATTTATTTTAAATGAATAACCTCCTAATGAAATACCTTGAATGAGCACCAAACAGTCAGTGTGTATTAAAAATTACACCTGATTAGCGTGGCCTTGGAACTGTTGCAAAGACATAAGGTTTCCCCATTGTCTCAATCCATAATAAAATATATATATATTTAGAATGTGTGAGTGTAAATTAATTTTTTTTTATTACAAAGCTAAATGAGAATGGTGTTTTCGACCCCCCCATAATTTTCAAGAGTATTGTGTTATAAAGCAGTAGCCTTTAAAATGCTATTTGTCTAATTAAGTCAGATTTTCCTGGAACAATACATTTGAAGGAAATGCCTAAACAGAGCTTTGTTTTGTTTTTTTCTGCTAAAGCATTCATGATATGAGAGACAAGATGCTTTATGATGTGATGTAATCTGAAATCCCATATGTATATATATATTTCTAGTGGGAAGTATTCACATATTTGTATACACTACTTTACTAGTAAAATAGAACTGAAATGGTGGACCACCCACTAAAATGTTTATGCACGTGCACATATGCACGCGTACATTCTGTGCACTCTCATCTTCATGATCCAGGTTAGCAATGCAGACATGCTTGTCTAGCATTTATGTAAAAATAATATGAAAATTGGCTGTACCACTCAGAATATGGACTTGAGTCCATGAAGGGAGGAGGAAAACCTTCTTCTTATACTAGGCATTTTAGATGCTTTATTGAATTGCAGCTTTAACTATTTGTGGTACATTAAAAAAAAATAAAAATCTTCCAGAAGGAGTTGGCAGCGGAGGGGGGATGGACACCAGTGTTATAATAAAATAGAGGACTGTTCAAGTGCTTGGCAGTAAATATGTAAAACAAGTATTTGGAGACGAAAGAGAAGCTGTAGGAGACAGGCTCAATTAACAATTGTAAGCAGAAGAGGGCTTGTATTCCTTCGGTAAATGTAGGAGAGGTCATTTGCTTTAGGATAAAATCTGACAAATTTCAGATATAGACATAAAGGCTGGAATAAATATGACAAAAGATTTTCAGTTGCACATCAAGCATTTTGTATTTGCAGTGGCCATTTACATTTTTTCTCAGTGAATAGATTTCTTTTTTATTAATGTTTTCCTGAATAATATGTTCTTAAATTAATTGACTGTGAAACAAGCATTTTGGGACAATAGGAATTTTAATACAAGCTTGAAATATCATTTATGCTTTAAAAAAAAATGTTCTTGGTAATGCCTAATCTATTTTTCTGAAGGAAACACTAAGATGGTAAGTTTTCAATACAGCTTTTACTATGCTAGTTATGTGTAATCATAAAAGTGAAATGAAATTTTATTTTAAATGAAATCACAATTTTTTTCACCACAAACTGTTCCATTTATATGATAAACTTCTTATTTATTTATTTGTTTAATGACTAGTTATAAAGGCTTGTACAGATATGCCTCTGTAAGCAAACTGGGAATAGGTTAGAGAACACAATTCCCTAGTGTAAAAAGCAAGGTTTAGCAGTAATGCTTTTAATCTGGACTTGTAGAGGATTCGGGAGCATCCATAGATCTGCTTCAGTAATTACCATACCCCAAGTGGCACTGGAAGAGACATTTGCCTAAAAACTTGATGTCTTCATTACACTGTTTACATTTTAATTAGAAACATGAAAATTAGTGATTCATATGGACAACTATAGTTTAAGTGGGTTTTCTCTCCATCCAATAAATCAGACGGGAAAAAAAGGAGGGAGATGAGAGAAAAAAAGGCAACCCCACAACCTGCATCTGCAAGCAGCAAACCCTCTCCAACCTTGCAGTTGTAATAAACAATTTTCTAGGAATCATTCATGGGAATAATGTGTTGATAATAGAATTTGTTTAAAAAGTGTTTTGTATTTTTTTCAGAGAGGAAATTTCCTTGTAAATTAGAGACTGTTATTTTAAAGGTAATGCTGATTGCATGCAGTGTTACATGTATGTGATTGGTGTGTGCCCGGGATATCCACATGTAGGTTCTGTGTGTACATAAATATGTACATTATAGCTGTGTTAATGAGAAGAATTGGTGTAAGAATATTTTGGTAGTACTGAGCACTACGTATGGCTGCAGAAGCCAGTTTAGCCTGTTTCATTATGTCTCCATAAATAAATACATGTAAACATTTGTATAGCTGCACACAGAGATGCATATATACAAACACACTTGTGCACGTGCACAGAGACAAGTAAGGAGATGTGGGTAATTTCTCTCTGAATTTTGCATGTACCTGTCAGCACCAGTGGCCTAAAACCATTCCGTCCAGGAGTGATGGGGAGAAGCAGTGGTGCCTGTCAGTGTCCCTGCCTGAGTCAGCAGCATGTCCACTGCCTGTGCCGAGCGACAGTCACTCATCCAGCCCTGCCCTCCCCGGGGGCCGCCGGCCTCCTCCGCACCAAGGAGAATGACCCCTCTGTCTCGCACGCTCAAGATCCCGAATCGCACCGCATCGGTGTGCGAGTTCAAATCCCTACTCCTGAAGGCAGAGCTGGGATTCCAGCTAATGACTCAGAGATACAGGGGGTCAATGCACTGGTGATCTGGAGTACTGNATGATATGCAAAATTGCATTTCTTCTTTTAAGGATACTTCATGGGTTGTATTTCTTCAGATTTCAGTTTGATCCACTGGATTTAAAAAAAAAAATAAAATGTTTTGCTTGAGGGGGCATGAGGGAATTGTTTTCTACGCTATTAACTTTGTGTTACATTAGTTCCATATGGGCTCTTTTGGGCATTTTGCAAATAATACATGTATAACCAATTTCTTTGAATAGGAGAGCAAGCCTCGGTAGCAATATGTAAGAACTTGTTGGTTTAATATTGATGGGGTTTTTTCTTTAAGCATAAATACGGAAGTTTCCTTCTCCCTTGCTTTTTTTATTTGGATTTATTTTTGTTGGAAACCTTAAGATTTGAAGGATACTCCTTTTCTAGAATTGGCATTCTCTATTCTGTTATTTTCTTTGTGCTTATATATAAATTTACACATATATATTTATAATTCCTCCTGTATACCTCAGATTTTTACACAATACATGATATACATCAGAATAATCATTTTAGAAAGTTGTTTCTCATTTACCAATATGAATCTTATTTTTGCTCTTTCATCATTTAAGTGGTATTCCTGAGCCAGAGATAAGTAAACCCAGGTATACCTTGTGGCTAATTTAGCATTTCACATGCTAAAAATATACTGTAGTGTCTCTATTTTTGCATTTGTTTTACTGTTAAAATAATATTTCAGTTTATATCAAAAGGCTTAATTTAATATAAAGATTTGTTTTCCTTTTTCTTAATTTAAGTATTTATCAAATGTTTTTAGCATTTTTTCTAATTCCTGGTAATTTGGCAGAACTGCACTGAAGTAACTTGAGTGCACACTTTGTAGTACGATTGACTTAGTGACAGTGCTCTGTCTTCATTTGTTCTGGTTTTTCTTTTCTTTTCTTTTCTTTTCTTTTCTTTTCTTTTCTTTTCTTTTCTTTTCTTTTCTTTTCTTTTCTTTTCTTTTCTTTTCTTTTCTTTTCTTTTCTTTNCTGTGGGTCTAGGCATGTTAGAAATGTGACTAAACAGAACTGTTAACATCTGCAAAGACAGAAACATGCTGCTTGCTTGTACCTACTGCAAAATTCTAATAGTTTTGTGCTATCTGTTAAATTCAGCGTGCTTTTTGCATTGTGGCACGGAACAGTTGTGCTGTGAGGGAAGCTGGCTGCCTGCCAGCCATCGACTATGAAATCCCGGGTACCTGAGAGCTTATCAGTTCTTTTGATTTGTAAAAGAAAAAGTGATGAAAATGTTGGTAAACTGCCATGAAGGTTTAGGGCTGCTGGAATAAGGAGCCGTGTAATCAGATTGGAAAATGGAGCTTGAGATTCTCTGCTTGGGAAGCAGTTGCCTGTGGACCTACTGAGATGCTGTGCAAGTGCCCGAGCTGACCACTTTGTTAGCAAATCAGCTTGTTTGCTGCAGCAGCAGGGTAGAATAGGCTAGTCCTTGTGATGGTATGTAACACAGGTAATATCTCTTGCTTTGTACAATGTAATCAGCGTGCAATTAGCTCACTCTACATTAACCTTCTTGATATTTTTCCCTTTCATAAGACTGTGCACTTTAAACAATTAACTATAGAAAGTAATCCTTCAAGCAAATCACAGCAATCCTTTAATTTTATCACCCTGCTGAAAAAGTATCAGGTGGTCAACTGGTCTTCATCAGCTGCTGGAAATTCTCAGGCTCACTGTAGCGTGGAGAGGTTCTTTAACCCATTCACATTTAGAAAAATGTCAAGATTTTACATTTCTCACATAATATAATGCTGCATCGTGAAGCCGCAATTGGAATTGTTTTAATGTAAAGCCTTGGGAAAGCCCTTTCATATACAGACAGCTTTTACGCTTCTGTTTGTTTAGGCATCTCCATACACTACCTCTCAGAAAGCTTTGATGACACAGCCACTTGTACTGATAATTCCACTGCTTCACCTCCAGTGAACTTGATTCACTGAGGTTGAAGAGAACAAGGCTATCGTTGCTGATCTTCTGCGTTGCTTTTTAATCCTCTGAAGTAAAAGCCAGATAACAGGAAAATTTGTGTGGCAGGCAAACTTCCTTCTAGGTAGGAGAGTAAAAGTTTTAATACCATTTGTGGAAATACGGACACTCAAAGCTTTTAGCTAAGAAAAATAAAACTTAATTCCATATAAGAGAGTAGAACACTATATGCCTCGCTGCTATTTGAATGGCTTACCCACCCAAAAGTTCCTTTGTCTATTTGATAGTTTTGCATTTTATTGTAGGCTTGAATTTTTCAGAGTCATCCTGTTATTTCATGGTTATTTATATTTTTGTAATACAGCATAACAGGAGTATACCTGATATTTCATGTAAAAGTTTTCTTCTATTTAAATAATTGTTTGGTATGCCTTGCTGATTCCTAAACTTAAATCACTCAACAGTTGAATAAGAGCAATGAAATTAATGCAAAAATGCTACGAATAATAGTGCTGTGCATGAGCCTTATTCATATTGCATTCATTATATGAAAATAAATATTGTGGGTGAATTAAGGCTGTAATAAGTAGAGTGATCTGAAGCTTCTCTCAAGATGTTCTGTTTAGAAGATGTTAGAAATGGTCAACAGCTGCTTTGCCACCCCCTACAAAAAGTAATTTCATTGAGTTCCAGAAGATCAGAGCAATAACCTGAATTTGTAATATGTGATCTGCTTTTACCAATGATAACTTTGAGAGTATTGACTGGCTGTGTTAGTCATCTTTTATCTCTTTTTGTAGAATGTGAGCATGTTTTGAAATTACAAAGCCAGACCCTAGTAATTATACTACCTTTATCATATTTTAATAATGGCTTTGGCTTAGTTTTAATCTGTATAAAAATCTGGAATTTATGTACACATCTGTTTTCTGTGTGTCCCGATTAAAAAAAATAATATATAAATAAATAAAAAAATAACCTGCATACATCATATGCTGCAAAGATCTACTTTATATTCTTTTAGAGGACAAACTCCATTAGATATGCACTTACTGTACACTGGATTGTAAATCTTACAATTTAATGGTAATTCAGTGAGCAGTTATTGCTTCTGTGGCCTTTTTTCTTTCTTTTTTGTCCCATCTCACTTGTGAAATAGGGTTACCCTTTACAAGTGTCACATCCATAGATTCATCTTTTGTACTCTATAGTTGTTCCTAGTGCATCATTCTAAGTGAAAAGAAAAATAGGAAGCCAAAGCTACAGGAGGGGCATTGGGGGAGGGAGGTCTATACATAGAAATACAGCATATAGCAGCAGAAAGACCAAGGCAGTTTAGCATCAATCTAACAGATTAAAATTTTGCTGTAAAGGTACATTTTCTTTAACCTCATTCTCATTCATTTCCCCATACCACTATAGCTGGCGTTTGAATTCCCAGGAAGCAGAAATGGTGTCTTAATGATACGAGCCTTTTTGCCTTGCTTACACTGTTAATACTCTTATCCCTTTTCTGATATGAAATACTTTTTGCAGAAACAATATACACATTTGTAAAGAAATTATAAAAGGATTCTCCTTTTGAAGATAATGAGTTCTCTTCAGGAACTGCAGGTTACGTGAAACACAAATGAGCTCTAAGTGGAGGGATTTAAAGTCCTGCTACAGCATTTAATTTCTTGAGGAAAGGAGTTCAGTTCAAGGTTAGCCTGTTATTGTGGCACTGGCAACTACTTCTCTCATTCCTGTTCTTCTGCCAGCAGTACTGCACAAAAGGCAGTCATTTTTATTTAATATGTAGGGAGGTATTAATCACTGCAGTGTTTTCTCGCAAAAATTTGTCTTATCAAATACATTGTTTCACCACTCATGACAATAATAGGTGTTTAATTACTCAATAGGAGCAGTTTATAGATTCCATTTTTCCCGTTTGCTGGACAAATGGTATTGATTTTGTGCTTTGATGCAACATGAAACTGTATTAAACACAATTAGAATTCTAAGACTGGCAATGTGTATCAGTTATGGTAACTGAGCTCCTTGCTAAAGAAACTACATCTTCTAAATGTTCGCTACATTTGAATTCCCAGGGGAAGAAAAGATCTTTAAGGACATTGCTTTTATTACATGAGCTCTTAATGTCTTTTTTTCTTGTTTTTCACTACCATTTATGATTCCTACAAACTTTACATATTCAAGACAAATGTTTTATGTACTATTTTTTCAGTTAATAATAAGTTGTGCACATTCCATCCTCCTCAACAATTTTACCATTATCTCATCCTACCTTCATGCCATTCTTATGAACAGGATTTCGTGTGTGAAAAATAAAATTGATGTAACCCCAAGCTTGAGTTTGGACAGTAAAAATTTATGAGGCTAAGGAAGCCAGCAGACTTCTATTCTTCCTAGAGCTCTCGGTTTTCTTCAGAAGTTGACTATTAAGCCACTTGTGGGCCTGTGGGTTTTTTTACTTTTAAAATTTTATTTCTAGTTATGGTTGTTATTATACTGTCATTCAAATACTGCATGTTTATGACATATCATATCTCCATAGGCTGGAGTAATTTCTCTAGGTAGGATTTTAGCTGATTTACAAAAGTTGCACTGCCAAAATGGTTGTCCATTGCTTTCTTTGCGGGTCAGTACATTTTTATTTACGATCATTTTCTGCTACTGATGCTTTTGCAACAATTTTCAGTTGGAAGTGTTTAATGTTTTCTGATTCTGTGTTTGCTTTTGTTTCCTAAGAGTCAGATGGATACTCAAGTATCTATATCTGAATCAAGAAAAGAAGAATGATTCCTGTCAGTGTGTATTCCATTGTTCAAACTTAAGTAACCAAATCTTTATGATATTTTATGTTTGTTGGCTTCAAGCTTCTAGGTAAATAATCAGATAAAATATTTTCTGTACAGTTCTTTTTCTTCTTTTAAAGTTTTGTAGCCTATCTTGTTCCTCATTTAGCTCAATTTGGGAATTTCTAAAAAATACACACAGAATTTGTGAAAAATGTAGCATGATTGAAAAATACTTTTTAAAAAAACATGTTATAGACAGTAATATCTGTGTTAATTTTTTTCTGCATCTAAATGCTTCTAAAGTACAGTTGAAATTGAGAAAGAAAATGCAAGTATTTTAAATATATACTTGGAGTTGCATATGAAGGTATGGTGTGTGCTTGTTGGTTAGCTTGGTTAATGTCAAGAAACATCCATTATTTAACCACCAGTTTTTAAAGGAAACCATATTTTTGGTCACTTCTTTGGGGATCTGTTCATATTGCATAGTTTCACAGTGTGCATATTAATATAGTTAAATTCATGTTTGTCTTCTAATTGTTTCAAATCTTTTACGGAATATTCCCCAAACTCTGAGAAGCTCCAGTTCCTTATTGAAGCTTACTTTAAGAGCTTCAGTGGGACTACTCATGCTTAAACTTAAGGACATGCTTAAGTGTTTTGCTGGGTCAAACTTTGTACTGGGCGGACCTTCTTGTTTCTCCTTTCAGACAGATGATTCATTTCCTATGTGTTCTGAATAACTTGGATACCAATGGCTCATTCCATTGTTTGTGTTTTAGGCAGTGAGTTAGGTGTTCTTCGCTTTATGAAAATCAATACAAATTTCAATTGCACGAACAGCAGGTAAGACATTAAAATTAAAAGGATGTAGGATGCACATTCTAATCTGTGGTGATGTCTTGGCTGTCCAGATGTTATGGGAAAATTGAATAAATGTAAGTGGGATTCTGAATAATTGAATATATTGTTCTTATTTATTTGGATTACTGTAGCACTTAGAGGTCTCAACCAAGATGGTGACCTTGTTGTGCTGGTATTGTAAAAACATGTAGTGAGAGACTGTTCTGCGTCAGAGGGGTTACATTCTAAATAGCTGAGACGCACAAAGGTTAATAGGGACACAAAGAGGCGCTGAAATGTGAAGAGACTTGCCCAAGGTCATATAGCAGGTCAGTAGCAGAGCCGTGAGTTAAGCCTACATCTCTGGACTCCTATGCACTAGATTGCTTCTCCAATGATTAAACTATCTGCCTTTAATAGCTATTGAGGGAAGTAATTGTCTTTGATTTAGCAGGGAATTTTGGACAGTGATATTTGTCTGTGTTTCTACTTGGTTTCTGCATGTTATAGAAAATCTAGAAATACAATTCAGTAATATGGGAAAGAACATTAAAGCATGAGTCTTATTTTGCCTGACTTATTTCAAATTTTGTAAATATTTTCTGAGAGCTGGATGCTGTTTCATAGAATACTAGCTACAACTGCTGGTGTTTATTGCTGGCATATGCACCTATTTTTGCTTTTCAGGTGCAGCATGTAAAATCAGAGGAAGGGCTAGCCATCTTGATTGGCTCCCAGGGAATAAAGTTTTAATTACTTTGGCCAAGTCAACCTGAAGCCTGTATCCTCCTTATGACAGTTCACTTCAGAAGCTACACTGCTTCATTTCAGTAACTTTATTACCATTTGGCTCAGAGATTGCTATTTCGCCTTGGCCACAGATTTCATCAGTTGCCCGGTTCACCTTTGTCCACACTATACTTGTGAAATGACCTGCTCCTTTAGTGCTTGTCAATAGTAAATTGCTGCATCCTCAGTGTCCAGGCTGAAGCACAGTAAAGAACACAACTCTTTATTAAATTACTGGATTTTACACTAAATATTTTTGAATTCAACCTCAATGTGAAAAGTCTTAATTACCATTTAATACCAAGTAATTAAAGCACTGGCTAGGGGCATCTATATAAAGTGCATCAATTTGAACTGCCACCTGATTAATAGGCTTGGTGATATAAAAAGTTCAACACAAAAGCGTGCTCTGCCAGGGTCACTGCTTTAACAGCTGTAGAAAGTGCAGGTTTTGCTGTAATTTTGTTATAACAATTGGATCAAAATAATAATTTGTGAGGTGTTCATGCTTGGCTTCTCCACCATGACGTCAGGTGAATTATTTGAATTTGACATCAGTTAAATTGGTTTTGTGGGATATATTGATGATCAAACCAATTTGGCTCAGATCTTTTCTTAATTTCATTTACATTCTTCAAAGTGAATAATCAAGAATAATTTTGTCCAGCCTTGTCTTCCAAATGACAGTTAAGTTCAGGGAAGTACAGAAAGTAGTAATGTGCATCAGTTCTGGGTCTGTATGTTCATCTGTTTGCATACAGACATTGATTTGTGGTAGCTCAGGTGCTGTAGGCACTTAGGTTTCTGTTTTCCAGAGAGTGTGTGTTTGGAAGTGTGTGCACACAGAGTCATGCTGAATAGCTGGTTTAATAGCTATGTTTTTATATCCCTGTACATCAGAACAGAATACAATATTGGTAGGTGTTGTGTGTATATATATATATATGTATATATACACACCTACCAATATTGTATTCTGTTATGAATGCTTTTCCTGTGCCATACTTAGCCCCAGAGGCTTTGATCAGGAGGATCATTTGAAAATTTTTCTGTATTCACATTTAGTAGAGTGGGATTTTGTTTTTTAAAATCTTAACAGTTTATTGATGGGGCCTAAGCAAACTGCTGCACCTTCAGAAGACTCAATTAGCTTTTGCCAGGCTCAGTGTGTGTGCAGCAGGCAGCTCATGCATTAGCAATTGCAGGATGGGAGCTATAATGATTTTCACCTACTGGCGACTCCATGAGCATTAATTTTGACAACACCTACAAAGTAGGTAAGCATGGTTATCCCCACTTTATTAGTGAGCCCTCAAGAGGAAGGATTAAAGCCTCGATCCTACTGATAACTGTGCATATGCATAGCTCTAAACATGTAGGCAGAACTATGTGTTTAAGTGGAAGACTTTGAGCAAAGTTAGGGATGTATCTTTTGAGCAAATTTTCTAAGTGAGCAGATTTCCATGTCAGAGCTAGGTTTTGGTTCTGTGATACTTTGTTCTTCATACTTCAGCACCACCTTTCAATAAACTTTCAAATACTTTTTTATTGTGTACTACAGTGATTACTTAATACGTAATAGCAAGATTCTTAGCTCTCATAGTTACAATGAAGATCGCTGAAAGTCGTATGAGTTTTTTGCTGGGAATTCACTTCCATTTTGATGTCAGTGTGGACCAGATGTTTTACTTACCTTTTTTGTTGCTGTTTTTGAATGCAAGTCTTCATTTCACCTATATTCTGTATAGTTATAGCACACAAGGTCCTTAGCTGAGATTTGAGTCTCTGTACTGGATGCCACACTTCTTTGTAAGGGCACATATGAAGAAGATGCAGTTAAAGCGAACAGAGATGAAATCAGGAGAAAGAGTTCTCTGACATTTTTTTACAACCTTCTTTGGAAACTACAGCTGTGGAAGCTCATCCAGCCATGAAAGGGGCCAGTGTGCTTTCCTCCAGCCTGGCTGGAGGTGGATCCCTTAGCCCTCTAGGCAAGCCAGAATTTCCTTGAGGGCACTGCTTGGCAGAGGAGCTCATGGGCTCCCTCAGAGCCTCCTGCTCTAGTACTCTCTTTCACAGCCTGCTGGCTCTGGGGGCTATGTGCAGGTTTTGCAGGAAGCCAGGATTCGTTCTATTCCATCCTCTGTCCTGAGCTACAGGAGTTGGTTTGCATCCAGCTCTACAAATGGAGCGCTGCATGGGCAGCTCAGGACCATATTGCAAATGGTGCCGTATGGGGTAGCACAGTTGCTGCTGAGCTCGTGTTCCTTTCTCTCCGGATGCTCATAAAGCTCTCTTTTAAGTTGTGGAGTGCACATTTTAAATAGTAAATGGGAAATAAAAATTCCTTTACGTGTTTTTTAGGATTTGCTCATGATCTGTTTCTGATAAGGATGAATGTCTCCTGCTAGATGGGAATGAACACGCTGGTGTATGTTCGCAGGCTCTGAGATAATGTTCAAAACACTTACAAGTTGTTTTGTCAACCATATGCCTTTCAGTTTTACTCTTAAAACAGGACCAGCACAGCAATAAATTGAAACTTCCATTTTCACTGTATTTTGGGTTCTGATAAAAAGATACAACAAGCCTAACTATTTCTTAATATTCCTACTATGATGAAATAAGTTTAGCTGAATGATTCTTTAGAGATGAATAATTTTGGCATACTGAGCAAGGAGAAGGGAACCCTGTGATGCTAAGTAAGTGATTCACTGATTAAACTAGAAATTATGCCTAGGGCTGTGTAGTAGTTGTACCTTCCTATAAAACTGTGTTCTTTTCATAATACAGCTGATAGATGCAAGGTAATATTTGAATGACTAACATTTTAATTCAGGCATTCATACACACACTTGCAGAAGTCTTACTCTATTTTCCAGCTGCTAAAATAGAGGCTCAGAAAAGTCACTGGAGTAGCACCGTGATCTAGCAGACACTGACTCTTGCAGTAGTCAGATGGGATTACTGAAGCTCTAAGGTGAACTTGTAAAAGGGTTAAATTTTGAAAAGGTAGTGGGGACAAAACAAAAAGGGTTTATTACTGTATTCGAAATTGTTTTCAAACAGTAGCAGTGTGATGTCTGTAATGCTAGCTTTCTTTTCTAAACTGAATCTAGGCTTTTGAAGCATTTCCTTATCTTCTGGTGAAATCTGGTGGAAATTTGTCCATAGTACTCCAGATCATCACAGCTGGAAAACTTAAACTGGAAAAATCAGTATCATGATAAGGAGAACCCATTGTTTTCCAAGTCCCTTGTTCTAAGACTTAGTTTGACAAGTTCAAAACAGCCCTCCTGTGAAGACATGACAAGATACTGAAAAATTAGAGCTCAAGTTCTCTGTCTTAAGCTATGTTGGTTCTTTACTCTGAGATTTAAAAAACTAGCCACTAGTTTAAAATTTCTCATAGAGAACACTTTCGATAGGAGCATATGCATGAAAGTGCTCTGTAGAGAATTCCCTCCCCTGCACACAAACAGAACTAAATAAGCAGCAGCAAAGTGAGGTTTGTTTTTGATTTTTTATATTCTGGAAAAACCTCCCATGGACAAACTAAACTGCATGATGTTTCAGCCTGCTCTGGAGAGCTGAAGGTTAGTGACTGGGAGTAGAAAAGAATTATGATAAAAGTTGATAGCAAATCTAAATAAATATTTGAACTCTTTTTAACAATTGCAGCTTGATGATTTTTTCAATGTGAAAAACTATTCCATGCAAAGTAAGGTGCTGAGCAGACATATTTCCATTGATGAAATGAGTGGATCTCAATTCTGATACTTGCTTGACAGAGCTTAAGAAAAGGCAAAAAAAAAAAAAAAAAAAAAAGAGATAGAGTTGGCTGAATGAAACATAGAATTGTTTGGTTCTATTAAGAAATGTCACCATTTATCTAAGTAAAACTATTAAGCTGTAACCTGTATCTTTTCTTTCACCTTGGTGTATGTCAAGGGTAAAGGTTCAAACCAATCCTTTTCATGTACATAATCATGGACTGCAATTAATTACAATCTAGTTCTTTTAAAAAGAATCCATTAAGAAATCATACCAGATGAACAGCTACTAAAGTAGAAAATTTGATGCATTAAGAATTACAGGCTTGCCATGTTAACTTTATGTAGCATTTACCAACACTTAGAAGAACATTGAGTAACTTATGTGTTATGGCAGTATTCACAGAAGTGAAAATTAGAGGAAAAAATTAACATACAACTAAACCAATCCTGTATCCTTCTCATTAAGAGAGAACACTGACTGTCATTGTGCAGCAAGAAAGGTCTTTGCATGATCTTCTGACAAAATGGATGATGTTAAATACTGGTGTGCGAATTAGTAAGTGACCACAAAATACTGAAAACCAGTTTTTAATGTGGAAAAAAATTGTTTATCTTCCATTAAGAGATTACAAAAGAAAAAGTAATTTATTGCCCTGGAGCAAGATAAACTGGGTCTGAATAAATTTGAATAAATGATCTGAGTTCTTCTGTAGCATCACAGCTACCAAAACCCAGCCCTGGTAGGCTGCTCATTAAACACTGGGTTGTTCAGGCCCATCAGCCATTTCAGGTACCTAAATAGTGGGTGCACTGACCAGGAATCTGAAGTAGCACAGTGAGGTAGGAAGATATATCTGAAATAAAAAGTATGTTTGCAAGCATAGCAACAGTATCAAGAACCATGAGAGCCCGGATTGAAGACCTGTCTCTTGGCAGAGGCCAGTAGTGGATGGTAGAGTGTGGATGCCACAAGTATGGACTTGTGCAGGAGCTGCAGACATTGGGGCAGAAGCCGTGTACCTGCACTGCCATGGGCACTGTAGGACTGGGCTGCAGTGCTCAGCAGGGTGTTTAGTTTCCACTGATATGTGACTGCACCGTGTGAAGGCATTGAGTGAGAAATAAGAAAGTTTTAACTGATTGCCATAATGTCTAGCCATTGAAGCAGATTTAGGGAGAACCTTTTTTTTTTATTCAGTGTACAATTGTTAGCTATTAGCTGGAAATATGCTAATGGATCTAATAGGAATAAAATAAGAAAGTTTGAGCCATCTCTATGGAATCCTATCACACTTAATAGGCAGTGATAATCCTTCTGTAGTTTTTTAAATCACTATCAACTTCTAGAGAAGTAATATTTTTTCCCCTGTCAAATTTCATAGATTGGAAATGTCTTAAAATTGTAATTTCCAGTAAATTTATGTAGACATTTTTCATAGGAACACACTGCTGTGAGTACTGAATTAGAAGGTTTTTAAAAGGAAATAATTATAAAAGTAGAACCTTCTAAGACACAGTCTTCAAGGAATCAGTCAGTGGGAAGATTCTTACTTATGGTGCCTCTGCCAAAAGGAAATACTGTATTTAAGATAGAGGTAGGAGAACGGTAGAGTTTATTCTCTGAAAACAAAATCCCCAAAACCCAAACAAAACGTGTTTTTGTTTGTTTGGGGAGGTTTTTTGGTTTTATTTTTTGGGTTTTTTTTTGACAGGCTCACAAAGTGCAACTGGTGTGGAAAGAGAGAGAGCTTCTGTATCCTAGCAATATTTTATGACAGGAAGGGCTGAGGACTGTAGGCAAAGGCTTTCCAGTGTTTGTCCCTCAGCTGAAAGGCCCATGGTCTGGCTCATGGGGTGCTTGACAGAGAGCCAGATTTTGGAGTTATGGTCCTGGAGCTGCAGAGGAGTGGTTGTGGGATGCCTTGGTTGTCTGTATCTTTTAAGGTTCACCCCTGCCTCATCCTCGCTCTGCCATCAGACTGCTCTGTGGCTTTTACTGTCTAATGGTGCTGCTGGTGGTTGTGGTTGATGTCAGGAGGCAGAGAGGTGGCAAGTGCAGTTTTATTATTATAGTAGGAGTTGGACCTCTACTAAGTCAATAGTTTTTGGAGCGAGAACAAGAACAAATATATGACTGGAAGAAACTACTATAAGTTACTTTTGTATAATTTATTGCTTTTCATCATTTGCAGGATAGCCTTTTAGTAACAACATTTGTCTTATACAATAAAAGCCTCATTCAGAAAAGCCATGTTTAAATATGGTTTTAATTAAGTACATGCAGAAGTTTCAACTTTTTTAAATGAGATTTTCCCTTAGATGGAGTGTAGCCATGTTAAGAATTCCCTTTTAATATCTCTGGTGTAGAGTATTGGGGAGGGTTTTTTGGTTGGTTAGAGGGGATTTTTGGTGTTCTGTTCTTGTTTCGTTTTTTGAGTTTGGTTTTTTTTTTTTTTTCACTTGTTAGGCCAGGTCAGGTAGTTAGGAAAAAACAGCCAAGTTTTCAGCACTGCAAAGCTTTCTTTTAGTCAAGTTATTTGAAATATGTTTTCTTAAAATAGAAGTTCTTCTGCAACATGAAGTCCAGTGCTTTGAAAATCATCAGAATGTGAAATAATGAATTTATGTGCAAAACTACTAATGTAAACCAAAATATTTTCTGTAGCACTTAAATGCCTTGTGAAAATTTTGGAGGATATTCCCTAATACCACATTACTGCAATCATTAAATATTGAGAATTGGCTTCAAGTACATCAAAATAAGGAACTGCTTTGCGCAACTTTTATGCTGCACTCTTCTTACAAATTGGTAATTGGAGTATTTAGGCTTACTTTCCTCTGTTATTAGAAAATGCTATTTTTTTAACAATAAAAAAATGCTGAAGGAGATCAAGCAGTTATTTTGACAAAGAGCTTGAAAAATTGCCTAAATTCCACAAATAAAAAAGCCAACTAAATAATCACCCATAGCAGATTTGCACAGGGACCTCGGTCAACCTTTATAAAGGATAATTACACTGGCGTTTTAACGTGGGGCAAAGGAAATGATAAAATTAGGGCATAAGAGACACTATTACTATTTTGAGAACACAGTAGAATAATTGGTAAGGGATTTTTATTGCTATTTTTTTAAACACAGGGTTTTTTTTTACTCTCACATGTTTGGGTATTTTTTTCAAGCTCTTAAGCCTTTTGTTTAGTGGCGTGAATCTGGGCAGAGATCTCCTGATGCATTAATACTACATTTTTGAAGTGGGTACTTGTGGGGTTTTTTTCTTCCTTTTCCCCTCTTTTTTGTCTATAATTACAGGGCAAAATTAAATCTTTCAATTTTGTATTGCCTTCATTTAACTGTTTCTATTGCATAAAATTCTAGAATTTTATTTTGCAATCTTCAACTTTTTCTGTAGTGCTTGTGTTCTGTACTGCACCATCATTTCATGAGATCTAAAGATTGGGTTTCAGCAGCAAGGGCAAGCAGCACTACAGTTGGTTCAGAACTAGCATTTTAAAAGAAAGTAACAAACATTAATTATATTTTAGTACATCTATTTTTCAGTATTAATTTTTTCAAAAGAAAGGGTTTTTTAAAACTTGCTTTCAGTGTTGTTTTTTCTTGGCTTTCTTGTGCATTTTTTACAGACAGAAATGAAGGAACTTAGCTCTTCTAGATTTAGTGTCTGTCCTGGTGACAACATAAATTGATGTGCTATATAAGAGTTTCACTGTCAGGAAATAACAATAAATGTACAAATAATTGAGTAACTCTGTGAGACATTTAGCTGTTGTCTTGCCATCATTGCAAAAAGATATTTAAAAATTAAAAAATTCAGTTAATCTTTCTTGCACTTTTTCAGGTCCCCTGTGATTAATTTAAAACCTGAAAATTATTTTAAAATTATTTTGAAAGGAGTTGTTCTGTGCAGAATACATGCATGAATTAATAGTTTTGGTTTTGTTTATTTTTCAGGATTTTTTTGGCAGAATTTCACATAATGCTCTATCCAAACTAGCAAACTTCAGTTAATTTCAGCCCCAAATTACATCATTCAACTCTAGTAGAAGTTTCCTTCTTTTCAACAAATCGAGCCCAAGTTTGTGTGACAGTGGATAGATGAGGTGGGCTGATGAGGGCCTGGGAGGCATTGCAATCTGAGTGGCAGGTGAGGCAGCTCTCAGGGAACGGCTTCGAAGGACTAAATGCGAGGTTTTAGAAATGGAGGAATTGCCATGCTGGATTGCAGCAGAAGTCCATCGTGAAAATATCTCCAGTTTGTCAGTAGTTAGAGAAGGGTGTAAGAAAATCATGGTAACAATCAAAAACAAACTGAGTGAGAAGAATTGTATCAATTAAGTCTAGATCTGTTTTACAAAATCTGTAATACCTACAGTTTTCTTTTGGTAATTTTAACCCAAGGCAGTTTATTGTATAATTGAATTGTGCACACATCATCAGACTGGTGTGAGTTTTTCCTAATTTTTTTCTCCAGCTGTGGATTAACGCAGTTAGACAATGCATACCCTGCGAACTATGAGTTATCTGACAGCAGATACTGAGACTAAGATGAAGAGGAAGGACTATTTTTAGTGTAATCAAACAGCTTAATTGAGTTTGGGACATTTGCTTTGTTAGATATAGTGGCAGGAAGAAATTGTGAGGAAAGATGAACCTGCTTGTACTAAAATTTGTTCTTAATGTGGAGGCTCTTACAAGGACTGGGTAGCTGCAGGGTACTCAATAACATGGTACAAATATGCATGATTCATTTCAATTGGTCTTTTAAGTTTTTAAAATCACATTTGTCCTCTTGCTGCACTGTTTTTGCCAGTGTAAAGATCATAGGTTTTATTTGATTATATTTTGGTAATCCGTTAAATGAGACTGGGTCACCTTGCACCATGCAACATTTCACTTCACTGCTAAAACTTAATGCCATCTTTTTATCTTTCACTGAGTGGATGTCAGAGGACACAACATTAATATAAGACATTAATATAAGACAGGCATCTCTACTATTTCATGGATGGCCTTTAAAAAAACCCCCAAATCTCAAAAAAACAAACCTAGGAAGTAAAAATTGACACTAGGCTAGGGAATTTAGTCACCTCTCTCAAATGTTGACTGGCCCTTTAGACTCAATAGTGATGTTTTGTTTATTTTGGCTATTAATGTCGGTTGTTTTGAACTCACATATGCAAATGTAAAAATCTATCACATATGACAACATGTAGATTTGTGGCAGCCCCAAGAGGACCTTGAGTCCATAAACTAGTGGGTTTATTATGTAATGCTGCATAAATGCTGTATTTTCATCTGTGTCAGATATAATCTTAAACCTGTATTTTTCAAGTTACTTAACTGTTTCAGAACGTCATGTGTGAGAGAACGCATCAAAATGGAAATTGCTTCTACAGAGGCAGCAATAAATATTGGTTGGGTATATTGCATTGTTGGGCTCCATGTGTTTTAGGATGTTCTCAATTCTCTTGCCCTAATCAACACTGTAAATACATGCTGCATTTTCTGGTCATCTATTTGTTGGATTAACAATTTGGACCTTGCAGTTTCTACCACAGATTTTGATTCTTTACTGTGAATAGTTATATACGAGCATCCCCTAACAAAATTGCTCTGAAACCTGTCTTCTCCAGCTATTCAAATGGAAAATCATGCAAATTCTGTGCATTATATATACAGTTAAGTTGTAGTTATTTGTAGTTAAACTGAAAAAATCTTTACATTTATGCGATAGTCCCCTATGACAGAGAAATTTGCTATATTCTCATTTAAACATGGGGAGGAGTTGTGTTTTATTTTAAAAAAAGTACTTCCTGTGTAACTTTCAGCAGAGATTAAAATAGTTAAGTGTATTACTGAAATGCATCAATATTTGCAATGATATATGATGTAAAACCAAAAAAACCACAAAACTTCGTAAACACCATAGGGCAAATATGTTTGATTTTGACAATATTGTGCGGGGGGGTTTAGAAAAGTTTCTGGCATATTGCTTTAAAAGATTTTGCTTAAGTCATTCCTCCTTTAAAGTCTGTATAAACATGTAGTTCATGTCCCATTTTTTATCTACTCTCTGCTTTATGTCACTGAGTTAGAATAGAATCATAGTTCCCCACCTTGTTTTTCAAGTGAGCATAGTACTGTGATGCCCATGTACCTTATTTAGTTTTAGGGCCCTTTATTGTGTCAGTGATGGCACTGTGTTTCTTGTGGAGCCTCAGTACTCTTATGAATGACTTTCCAGTAACAGGCATAGTATATACCAATTTTCTATTGTATACTTTCGCCTGTCGATCAATATGGATTTTAATTAACATCCTAACAAAACTATAGTTGTGCTCAAAGGTCTCTCTTCCCATGTATCTTGCCAGAGACTTGGTCTTCAGCAAGTTCCTATCACAACAGACATTGTCAAGAACAACCATAATTGAAATTGCTTTTCATTTATCCTGAGGCAAAGGCACTTTTCTTTTTTCTTTATTCTCCAGTAGATATGCACAGAAGTTTGCTAACTGTGGGGTTGGAGCTGCAAGCGTACTATAAATATCAAAGGTGACTTGATAGAGATTCTTGGAAGAAATTTCCACCATACTTGGAATGCAGTGACACTGTTTCATTCAACTGCTTTTCCACATTGCATTACATTAATAACCGCCTTGCGGATTTCTTGGCAGATGAGGAGAAAGGGAAAGTTGGATGATGATTTTGAATGAATGAGGATGAAGATGAACTGTTAGCCTTAAAGCTTGTATGAGGTAGTTGGAACATGAAGAGCTGTGAAGTAGGTCAGTACTTTTGTCTTCTTTTTACTTCAGTTGTTCTGCAGACTGCTTTTATAAATGTTTAGCTTATATTCACACATAGCACTGATATTTCTGTGTCTCCTCCTTGACTGTACACTATCTGAGATTATTTTCAGCTGTTTTATCCCTTCTGTCATGTAGCTTTTGAAATCTCTTGCGCTAATAAGCATCTGATAGATCTCACCAGGAGTCTTGGCTTTATCTTTAGTCTTCCTTCATTCTAACAATTCTGCCTACAGTACATACTGTTCACAGGGTAGATCTTGCATATTGCTGTTCAGCTGCCAGGCTCTTGAGTAATAGACCCTGCGTTTCATTTCTGAATGAGTGCAAATTACAATTTTAGGAGTGTTCTTCTTCTGACAGGAGACAGTCCAGTGCCACATCCTTGACCATGGATGAAGAGTGTACAGCAGTCTGGAAAATGAGTTTATCACTGATTAGCTTGTTCTTTCATATGGGATTTAGGAACCTGGACATTCAGTCCACAATGTCATTTCTTTCCAAGCTTTTGTAACCATTCTGCTAAAAAAGTAAGTTAGCATTCAACACAATTTCAAGTCATATACAACTGGCCTAATAATGTATTTTATTACTTAATCCAGTTACACTTTGAGATGTTTTGCATTGTTACTTAGACTTAAGAAGTTGAATCCAGTATTAATCAAAGCCAGAAAGCTCATTTTCTTTTACTGGATTGTGCTTTGATGATCACTTGTCTAAATACTACATTATTGTTATTTGCCCAAGGTCTCTTTAGGCAAAAAGCAAATTTGATGCCTCGTATCTTCTTCCTTTTTGAACCTGAAATAGCATGGGAGGAATAGCACACCCTACACTACCCAGTAGTTCCAGGATGATCACTTGCATTTTTTAAGCCTAGCAAATAGTGTTTCCTATTGTGAACACAGAGATAGTATTCTATGCAGTGGCAATGGGAGGGTACCCTGAATGTTATTAATAGCATATATTCATTATCAGTTTCTTTCTATTTGTATTTTCTGGTAGCACATTAAAACTTGCCACCAGTTACTTGCACTGATTAAAGAAAGTAGTGATACTGCTGTGTTATAACATGGACAGGAATCTAAATAGGTGCCCTTTTCAGTATCTGCATCGTTATTGTCATTAAATCCATTACCTGAAGCAACTTACACTTTTGCTTAATAAGTTTTTCTTTATCAGCTATTATTGTCAACTGTGCTGTATCAAGTACAAATACAGCACATACACCATCACAAGCTTAGATGTCATTTTATTAGGAGCTGCTGCCTCAGCAGGATGAGAATATTAATCTTAAAGAAGTGTATTTTTCTTCCAAGCAACGTAAACAAATCTATCCTACTTAGAGCAGCAGTGTCAATATTTTATACTGCCTGTGTTGACTTATTCTTTGTGAGTTTTGGCATATGGGACAAATCTGAAGATTCCATTTCTGGTCTTTCATTTTAGGCCAGTTCAGGGTATTTCTGGCCCTTATCTGAGATATTTTTTTAGCCTCTAAGTAACTTTCGTATATACTTAAAACTTACATGCGAAAATACTTCAGAAATTCTGTATATTTAAACATAGTCCCATTTTGCACTGAACATTCCCTTCTTGGTGATATGGAAAATGGGTACTCCAGCAAGTTTGTTTCATACAGAACAAAAGCTTTAGCAATTGAATTTTGTCCAGCATTGGAGAAGTGTCTACAACTGCCGAAGCTTTTTGAGCTTTAACCTCATCTTGCAGATATTCCAATGATTGCTGGAAGAGGAAAAAAAAAAAATCTACTTTGGAAGATAGGAAAGTTTGCTGAGCATTTTTAGCAAAAGACAGAGATCGTTCGAGACCTATTTTTGTCAATGCCGAGTTCTTTTCAATACCAAAATGTTGTAAAGACTTATTCAGTGGGTACATTTTAGCTTTATTACTTCTGTTTAGATAATACCATTGTAGGATCATTATGCCAGTAATATTTTCACTCACACCCTCATAGAAAATATAAAGGGTTTCTGATGCAAATACTAGCAAAGAGAAGAAACACTGATTGCCTTGTTGAAGATTTTCATTAGATACACTTAGCTTAGTTGTAAATCATCAGTTCTTTGCATATATTCCTCATTCCGGACCTCATTCCATAGCATCATTATACTTGTTGTATGTCTTACAGAGCCCGTCAGTGATAGCCTCACCATGAAATCAGCTTTTCCAGCTAACTTCTTGCCTAGATTTGTTGTTTCTGCTCTCTAGAATGTAGCACTTTTTCTTAACTTTAGCCTTTGAAAGTACTGGGTCTTGCTTAGAACTTTCTGGCTATGCTGTCTGGCCCTTTACCCCACTCCAGTTCAAAATATTATTAACTAAATAAAAAATTTTGTGTCTTTTATATCAACAAAGTTGTCTGGTTGAAGATAGTGGCAAAAAAGAGATTATTCTTTTATGAAGGTGTTTACCGCTTCTGTGAACAATTCTTCCTTGCTAGTGGTACTACTGTAATTTCTTTGTCCCTGCCATACATGCTCTGTAGGTTTTTGCTGATTGTCTGCAAAATAATGCAGTTGTTGCTTTTCTCCCCTCTACATTAGCCAATCTATTTCCATACGATAGTTGTCAAAGCCAGGTACAACTCCAAGAGGTGTTTTTGTTAAATTCTAGCTTGAAATTTTTATACTGTTCTGGTCAATCCTCCTTGTAGCATTTCTTGTAATATTTTCAATTCTTTCTAATGTTAAGTGTCAATTGGCTTCTGCAAGTATCCCTCCTTTCCATCACACAATTCGTGCCTTCAGTAATTGTCCACTAAACTGCACTGGTTGCCTCTTTCAATCCAAGAACAATTCTAAACCCACTTCTCTCTGGTTTCAGTTTGAACAGTTATGTCACTTGTTTTCCTTTATCATACAAGTGTAGAGAACAGCACTCTTCAAATTCTGGAATAACTTCAAAGCCACCTTCAACTGAATTTATTGAAAGCTGATATGTGTATCCTGTGCTTCAGAGACAGTTAATATCTAAAGCACCTGACTACCTTTCTCTTTTGCCGGCACCTTTATCCTACAGATACAGAATTTCACTCATTTGTTATTTTGGGAAGTTAAAGTTGATTTGGCACCCTATTTCCTCTATTTTTGGGTGATGTTTTACTTATTTCCCACTTGCTCCTGTATGACAGTGTACGCAGTGAGACTTCCCTACCTGACATGCACATGAGATCTCCACTTTATTCTGTATCTTTCTCCAAAATGAGGGTTCCTCATCACTCCTGCAGATAACCTGTTTGAAGGGACATAACAGAAACAGAAGGAAGGACAGCACAAAGGTGAATGCCATGATATCATCATTTGTCTGTAGTCTTATCACCTCTTGTAACCTATTATCGTTTTGTCAGTAGTCCAGTGACAATCTTGGCATGTGAGGGAAAGTTTTCATTAGTTTCTGTCTTTCTCTAATGGTAGCCCACCACAGCAGCAGCAAAACTTATTTTGCTGACTTAGCATCACCAAAAGATCTTTGCTTTAATTAGATGTCACTGATTCTGCGGACCTGCCTGTTTATCTGGCAAATGGTGAGCATGAAGAATTCATGGGTCTAGGTCCAAGCATGTGCACATGCTAGATTTAATTCAAGTTACTTCAGAGGTGCTTTTTTGCAGGTTTTTCTGGAAAGAGCTCCCCTCTGTCTTAATCACAATACTTCTGATAACCATTTTCCTTGCCAGCCTAAAGCAAACTGGGAGGGTTCGAATGGGGCACAAATGGCCAGAGGTCTCTTGGCCTAGCAACAAAAGTGTTTTGAAATGAGACATCCATCACAAATAAATAGCAGGAAAAAGGGTTATATGTCAAAGTTGCCCTGTCTGAATCTACTTTACTGAAAACAGTCTGAGGTCTCTTTTTTTTTTTTTTTTTTTTTTTTTTTTTTTTTTTTGCAAATACCTCAATGACTAGGAAAACAAGTATGAGTGCTTCCCAAAGAAGATATTAATATTTAGAAAGTATGTATTGCAATGGAGGGACATATTACTTTTGGGGAAGCGCGGCTTAATCTCACAGTGCAGTAGCTGTAGCAATTGATTCTTATAGCCTCTGAAAATTAAAGAGGGGGGACGACTGAAGAGAGTAAGTCTAGGAAGCTCTCTAATATAGTTCTAAGATATTCTAGAATTTTAGAATAATAGTTTTAAGAAGAACTTTTCTATTTCTTGCTAATAGAAAAAGCAGAGAGCAAACCTAAAATATCACACAAAGCTGTGATGACCTTGATAATTAGCATTTATAAATCCAAGTGCAAAGACATCTAGTTCTAAAATGAGTCCCACTAAGGCTGACTCTTCACGGAATTAGTTGGAGTTCTTGAACTTTCTTTTGCTTCAAATGATGAGAGAAATTTATCCTTTTTAGAAGAAATAGAAATGGTAACAATAACATAAACTACAGTAAGTAACATAAATATTGCGGTCCTTTACTGTGGCCCCTTCCAATGTTACTCATTCTGTGATTTACCAGGACTGTTACCAAAGTGAAATTATTAATAAGAGTTGTCTTTGGTATAATGGGGATTTAGAGTAAAGGGGCAAGCATTCTTGTTCATGAAAAAAATTAAACTTCAGACTCTGTCATATGTATCATTTATGAAAATACATGTTCCTATATTCGTATAGTTCATACTTATAAATGGTAGTGAAATATCAAAAACTTTGTAGCTGTTATTTGCATTCACCAAAATATTACCGATGGAAGAGACTGAAGTAAACTTACACATACCTGCCTTCATCTCGTATTTGGTGTCTATCACATGTCCTTCTCTTGGTGTCATTCTTAAGTGGCTTTTTGCAGCACTCTTTTCTAGGAATTCTGAAGCTGACCTCACTCTTTAATACAAATGCATAAGAAAAAATACTTAGCCCATGTTTAAAGAAAATAATTACATATGGACAGTAGAGGGGATGTATTTAATATTAAATCCTAAAGCTAGAGAGAGTTTAAATATTCTTTGTCCATACTAGAATTAAAACATATTATTTGAAAGGTTTATAGAACTTGATTTTAAAATACAGCACTTGTTTCTTGCAAAAGTCCAATTACCTCTTGTGGAATGAGTTAGGGCCATCTAGGAAGGTCCAGTCCTCAACCATTAGTTTTTTCTCTCAACAGGAACTTGAAGAAAAGTACCACAGCTGAGATAAAGAAAATGTTAAGCTAAGATATTTTGCTTTGTACTGAAGCAGACCGAAATTGCTCCTATCTCAAGTGGGAAAGGTTGTCTCCAATGGCTGGACAGATATAAGGAGTTAAGTGTGGTCAATTTTTGAAACAGTTGAATCTTCAGCTCTGCTAATATCCCTAGGTTTAGAAGAGCGCTCTTTGTAAGGATGTATAATTTTTCCAAAGTGAGAATGCAACAAGACTTCATAGTTTATAAAAGTTAGTTATTGTGGTGCTACTGATGCAAAGTTACTATAAATCACAGACTGGGAGTGATACCAGTAGTGGTTCACTTCACTGTTCACACATGCAATTTGTGTAAACACACAGAATTACACACACAGAATTAATAAGGTTGGAAGAGACCATGGAGATCATCAAGTCCAACCTTAACCTAGGTTAACAACCTAGCCAATATCAGTCTAACATCTATACCATCTAAACCATTTAAACCATCTAAAGCATACCACTAAGTTCATCATCTAACCTATCCTTAAACACATCCAGGGACGGTGACTCCACCACCTCCCTGGGAAGCCCATTCCAGTGGGGGATCACTCTCACTGTGAAAAAGTTCTTCCTGATATCCAATCTAAACCTCCCCTGACGCAGCCTAAGACTGTGTCCTCTCGTCCTGTCACTGGGAGCCTGAGAGAAGAGACTGACCCCCGCCTGACTACACCCTCCTTTCAGGTAGTTATAGACAGCAATAAGGTCACCCCTGAGCCTCCTCTTCTCCAGGCTGAACAATCCCAGCTCCCTCAGCCGTTCGTTTATGTGTCTTTGGCAGGGTTCTACTCATCTTAGTTATTGCATCTTATCAATCACATAAGAATAAATTTTATTTCACAGTGGTGACTTTCCATGATATTTTTTGTTTGTTATTCTTTAACCAGACAGAGGAAATTAACAGCAGTGTCTTATATGCATGTATATATGTGTCTGTGTGTATACATCAGTATAGACATGCATATATATGAACAATAATATGAACAAAATGAATAATATTTACATACATGTTTCCACATATATACATGTATGTGTACACACCTGTATGTCGAAGCATCAAATGTATAAAAATCCACACTGTAGGTTATGCATGAAATCTGTAAATTGGTTTTAAAAAGGCTTTACTAGTGTTAAACCAAAATCTGCTATCAACAGTCAGTATCACTAGTCCTTTTCCCTTCCTCAGGAATTTAGTGCTTAATATGATTTTTTTGGCTTTAAAACTGAAGAATTTTATTAGTTGCTAGAGCTATTCAGTAAGAGGGTATTTCAAAAAGAAACGTAAATTGTAAAATGCAGCGGGACACTTACTGAAGTGTGGGTATTGTTTTGTCAAAAACTGATTTAAAATGAACTAGAAAATTGCCAAACCATCAAAGCATGGGATGTGGAAAATTTAATATATTAAAGAAACACTATGATGAGAAGAAAAAGTGCCATTTTAAAAATGATATTTTAAGAAATTCACTTATATAGTTAATAAGGCAAAATCATAATCTTTTATGAGCCCAATAAAGACTACCTAGCTACTGCCACTTGATACCATGCTTTTCTTATTGAACTTAAAAAAACTACTACAAAGGGCTTTTTTTGTGCAATATAGGTTTCGTGAGCTTTTTAGCTTAAAATGGAAGAGCTATGATATGTTGCTTTGGACTGACCAGGCTGATGCACAATGCCCTGGACCAGCATGTGCATGCAGTAGTGTACGGCCAAGGTGCTCTGATTTGACATGCTGCTATTGCACAAGTTATGCCGACTATCTATGTGGTTTGGTAGGGGACTTTTAGTAGTGCCTGCTTTAAAGACAGAAATATGTCTTTTTCACTTCAGCAAGACTTGGGGCTGTTCCTTTTTGCTTTTAAGACAGTCTGTCCAAGTAGCTGAACAGGAAGTTAATCCCTCCTATTTTATTTGGTGAGGCTTCTTGTGACTGGCCCACTGTATATGATGTTCTTGTGGCATTTTGGAAGATCAAAAAAAAAGGATGTCATTTTATTTAAGATCACTTGTTAATGTTTGTTTAAGTAGTTACCTCAGGCATGTAGAGTACAGACAAAAGATAAGGACGATTAATATTTGTACTTTGTGTTGTTTGTTGTTCCTCTGAAAACAACCTGCTCATAGTAAGGCAAGGTAAAATATTTGCATTTCCTAGTTCCCTTACTGTGTGACTCCTTTCTACTTCAGTCTATTGTTACATGTCTTTATTCGTGGTAAGTCACTGCCAGGATGTGGGCTGTTTAATTCCTATTAACTTACTGAGCTGTAAACAACTTATTACTGTGTGTTGGAAATATGGATTTTCATGCAAAGTTAAAATGCAAGAGAATAATTTATAAGAAAACCTGCCCTTAAATGGAAAACCAAGTTGACAGGGCCTCCGCCTGAAATTGTAATCTAATACGATTTTGAGCCCCACCTAGGATCGTTGCATCTGAAGCCTAACAATGAGACTCTTTGGAAGTCAGCTGGCTTTTCTTATTTGACATTATTTTAGAGACAATCTAAGTCTTGTCCATGTTGGTAACAAAATTCCCACTGCTTTCAGTGGACTTTGAGTTTAACTCCTATTAAACAACTCCTCTCGGTAGTCTGCAGCTGCTCAGAGGTGCTTCCTTTCCCATGTACTGCCACAATGTCTCTGATTTCCACTTCTCAAGAAGGAGTTTCCATGCAAATCCCATGCAGCACAGAAGGGCATTTGTTGGAAACATCTGGATTGAGTCTGAGCTGGCCTCAGAGAGGTCAGCAGAGCTAGAAGAGGTAGAAAGACCACAAGATGTTTGGCAGTATCCTTTATACATCTACAGTACTGAAAAAGCATCTCTCTGGAACTATTTTAAGGGGAAATTATTACACGTCAGAATATATTGCTTACACTTTTCATTGAATTTTGCTTATCCCGTTGTCTTCGACAAGCATTAAATAACTTGAAAAACCTTGCAGTCTGTGCTTGTTTATAACATAGTGGCTGTAGTTAGAAGTTAGAGTACCATTCCTAAAGCACAGCTTGCCTACCCATCAAGAAAGCCTTTGTTTCCTTATGCAAAGCCTTGTTGTGGCTATAACACTTTCTAAAATATACTTCCTATGAGCATTTAAGAATTAACAAAGGGTTCAGATGTTCTTCCTTAGGAGCCTAAGTCTGCCTTTCACCCATCTCTGCACCCTGCTCTCTTCTCCCCACCACTTGGAGAAGAATGTCTGAAACCGGTTGTCTTCCTACCATTTCCTCCCACCTGCTCTACTCCTCTGTACACAAGTGCCTTCCAGAAGCAGTTGAAGGCTTTTCCTAGGGAAGGTGAGTTCAACTGTTTCAGCAGCCTGCTGCTTTAGCTGAGACCCAGCTCTCTTCTTTGGCACAGACAAAGCAGATGTCACTCATCAAAATACATTCACTGTGGTAAGCTTGGGAAAATGAGTCGATGGGAATGTGAGATGAATACCTTGAAAAACTGCAATTATGATTACTGCTTCAAGTGCTATTTACTTTAACATTTGACCAAGACAACACTGCTAATTTCCTTTAGCTCAATGTGAAATTTAGAGTCTAATTGTTCTAATTGGCAGAAAAGAGAAAGCTGCCAAAAACACACGCTGATTTACCTCCCTCTTGATTTTGTTGACATCACTGAAGTTGCACAGGATACTAATTGTTAAAGAAAGTTACTTTTGGGCTTTGATGTCTTTCTGCAAACATCTGTCTGATGTAAAAACTCAGAATTTTAGATCCTTGAAGTTAAGGCTGTGAAGCAGATGAAAAAAAATCTGTAACTCATCTTTTGCAGCTCTGCAGTGTCATGCAACTTTAGGGATAGTGGCTTAATTGATCTTTACAAATTATAATCACAAATAAGTCAACCACTAGAGAACAGCAGTAATAGCTAAAGGAAAAGATATCTCTGAATTTGATATGGACCATTTAAGTATCATAGCCTATAGAAATAATATATGAAGCATTTGGAGAAAGTAGTTCAGCTTTACCACTGAATATTTTCAGACTCAGACATTTACTGAAAATCATATACTGACATAAGAGTGGACCAGTCTAATCTAAAATCCATTAGGCTACCAGATCTATCATTAAATCATAAAATCCACCTCTTTGGTCCATAGGCTGGTGTGGTGCATAGATGTGGGGGAACCTTTCACTGCCATGAAGATGTTTATCATTGTAATAAAGAACAAACTGAAGGCCCTTATGTAACATGCAGCAGAGACCACAGCCGTGATATTCCTGTACCCTGAAACTTTTTCAATAAATGGAAATTGCAAGTACTTTTGGAAGCAGCAAGAACAAGGGGAAGGGCCTTTTGTCCCTTCTCTCCCTCCAAAAAATGTACCAAATCTTTTCTAAAGAATTTTATTATTTCTCCTTTCACTGAAACCTTCATTGTCTTTATTTTGCTAAATTCCTCTCTTGTCTCAAATAGTACTTTTTCAAGGAATAGTATTGGATTATACATGACCTGTTTCATCCCTTTGCCATGTATGAATGTCCAAAGATATTTGCATTTGCCATATTTATTTCTAGATCTTTTCCTGAGTAGGCATTTATAAAAAAATATTAAAATTAAAACAAAATTTAAAAAAATATTTTAATTTAGAAAATTAAAAAACCCTCCTGATTTTAGAAAGGGTATGAAAATACCTGGAGAATGTTTGTGGAGGTGGAAAAAAACCAACAAAACCCAACAAAAAATGTAATACCACACCCATGCATGCACTTTCTTTTAGGACAAGTTTTCATAGTATTTCATGAACAATCACTTCACTCAAAATGTGTTCTAGTGCAGACTGTTTAATTATGTGTGTAAACAGCAGGACTACCAGATCCAGGAAAACATTTAACAATCTTTATAAAAGTAGAATAGTGTTTAAGTCACGTGGGTTACTAATGTCAGTATTTTGTATAGCTGAATCTGATACAGAAGTGCTGGTTAGTAATACTGGTGACATTGGCTGAGGTTATGGACTGCTGCCTGCAGGTAAAGGGATAGGCGTCATGGTAAGAGAGTGGGTACCTTCTATCAATTAACACTTTGCTGCATTTTTCTAATGCTTATAAAGAATTTTTGATATGGATTTGGTCAATGAGAAGCTCAAGACCTCTTAAAACTGATGAACCTAGAGTTAGCCAGCTGCCTGTTAACATTATTTCTGTTGTGCCATCTAAAATAATAGAGTCTCAGAGAGCTGAAACAATGAAAATTTTCATGTTTGTTTATGCTGTATGTGTTGCTTAACATATTGCCTTGTTTTGACATGACCTCTGTTCAATAAGGCTGAATTGTAGTGAGTCCTTATTTGCATATGCATACAGACTTTCTCTATTTTTAAATATCAAAGTTTCAACATAATTTTCACTTTTAAGTTTATTGCAAGCAGCCCATCTGAAATATTTATGGCTAATGCATTTGCTAAGGACAGAAATCAACTGTGTATTATTGTAGCCCAACAGGCATGTGAGGTAATATGGCTTAGTCCTTTTGCATTTCACTTTGTATTGTCTTGCTTAGGCTCTGGGTGAAAAGGGGACATGTGGACAATGACACTGGTTTAACTTGTTAAGCGAAGGTAATTTGATTGTGCAGCTGAGTCTTATCAAGACCAATCAGTGCAAAAGTTTTTGAGAGACCTATCAAAGGACAGACATTCTTGAAGTAACTTTCCAGTATTCTCCAAGCTGGTTTTTTTTTTTTGTTTGTTTGGTTGTTTTTTTTTAATTGTATGTTTTATTTCTGCAAGTTTTAGGACATGCCTGGCAATGCTTTGGTAGATCATAAATCTGTCTTGTTGGGAAAATGAAGGAAGAGGGTAGAGGATATCTCTCCATTCTTCTGGCTCTTTTTTCTGTGCCATTCTGAAACCTTCTTTGCCTCCTTTAGGTGTTTTTCTCAGCCTATACAGAATCCACTGCTGGTGTGATCACACACTGCACAGCAGAAAGAGCTCATTTTATTCCTGCTTGGCACTGTGGATTCTCACCCTACAAGAGTTCTGCTTGAAATCTGGCCTTGGAGAGCTGGCCTTCTCAGTTGGGGTGGCAGGGAAGGCTAACAGTTTCCTTGGTTGGAAAGCATCAAATTGAATAAACAGAAAACGGGGGCCTGAAGAGTGGGGAAGCTCTTGATGGTGATTAGTTGTCATCCCGCTTGTCAGAACAAATGAAGAAGAGGAGCACAATGTTTGCACTGTTTGAACAAGCCTCAGAGAGCAAATTAGATGGTAAGTGTGATCATAATTTGCCTTCCTTTCTTAAAACTCCCATGGTGCTGTTAGTGATTTTCTTTTTTCAGGTAAAAAAATTTTAAAAATACATACTTCTGTGGAAACTGGAGTGCACTGAGGTTGTTTACAGAGATGGTGTGCAAAGATTTCTGTGCTTTAAGTGACAGTGCTTACTATATCTACATATTGCAGGCTGGTACAAGGTGTGCAAAGCCAATGGAAAACACAATGCATTTCAATATTGCACATGATGTGGAAAAAGATATACATAGCTATCTATACACATATATTTGATAGGGATGAATATATAAAATAAGCTTGTGCCTGAGCTTCACGTTGCGCTTGGTTGAGTACTGTTGATAAGCCAATTATGGTGGCTTTTTAAAAGGTATCTGGAATGTAAATTCTTCTGTCCTATTATCCTGTGATAATGTGCAGTGGCAGCCCGTGCCCCTTGCTGAACTGCTGGCACACCTAGGGTGACCACAACTGTTACTAAATAAGAAAATCAGCACTTCTGTGTTTTGTGTATATAGAAACGTGGGATAACCTGTAGCATTTAGGTAATGAGTTTGGGGTGGAGATGGAGAAATGCTACTTACAGTTTATTTTACACATGAAAGTATTTCGCACATAGCAGAAATCGTTAGTGTAAACAAGTATCAATTAAGAGAGCAAGTATGAGCATTGTTCAAGAATAAGGTAAAAGCTGTGACGTGAAAGACTGTCTTAGGCAAAGACAGATGACTGACAGTGAAAAGATTTAAAGTATTTTGATTGCCTTGCAATGAAATCTGAACCTGTGAAAACTAATAAAAGCTGACTGAGCTTAATTAGAGACCTATAGGTAGCAAAAAACCTTGTTTATAAACCAAGTGCTTGAACTGACATATCTCTGATTTCTAGTTACCCAGCTACATAGAAGAACATCAGGCTGGGTCCTAAGTGAGCTTATATTTTAAAAATAATAAAAAAATTGTAACAATAACTTTGGGTTCACTATATCATTATGACATAAAAGGTAATGACAGGAGAATGTAAAAAGGAGCGTGCTTATTTTAATCTCTATAAAATAATTTTAGTATACCAGGCAGCTCAGACTGATCTTGCTCTTTATCAAATTATATTTGCCCATGCATCTCTCTTCATCTTTTATGCAACTTGGTGGGAACCCACCGATAAGGTACCCTGCCAAAGAGCCAGGGCCAGAGTGTCAGCATTACCCAACACAAAAAAGAGAAACTGTGTCCTAAAGCAGAAAAGTGAAGTTCTTGCATGCTGGCTCTGGCTGGCCATGGTGCACCAAGCTTTAGGAATTACAGTCACTCTTGGAGTTTCCAGTAGAAATGCACCATGTTCCACATCATCTCCATCTCTGTGATGGACATAGATATTCTGTATTGATCTGCTGGGCCTACTGCAGGCAGAAACATGTGCCTTTTTTGTTTGTGCGTATTTTGGATGAGCTCAGGGCAGTAGAATAAATGAAAAGTGTTTTGCTTCAGTCAGTCACTGAACAGTGCCAGCTATTGTATTGTGCAAATACAAGTTGGTAAGTATATACTTTGGTGGCTAATGCAGTTTTTACCAATATTTTAATATACTGAAGTTCCAGTGAATCAAATTATGTATATAATACAGCTGGCAACATACTAGTGTACTTCATATTAGTAATGCACAGTGACAAGCAATTACATTTCACTTTTTTATTGATTATTTGAGGCTTTAAAATATTTATTCGGCAAGTTAATGTCTCCCTTTTGTTATTTTTAAAGATATGAGTACTTAGCAGGCTCATACACTAATGATTTTTAAGCTGTAATAGAAAGCACATAGGATATGAACAGTGATGTGGAATAGATTAATTAAAATCAATGTTATTTCAATGAATACTAATTGAATTATTAATGCTTGGATCAGGGTTTTCCCCCCATTTTGTGATTATTCAGCTTATTGGCTGATGTATGCATTTCTGTTGATGAAAGCCATTTCTCCATCTTCCCTGGTTGTTTTCTGTTTTTTTCTTTCTCTCCTGCCCCTCATTAAAGGAATATGTTATCAATACCAAGTAGGAGATGGGGACTTATAGCAAATTTATTTTTTTCAGTTGTCTTTTCCAGTCCTAAGGACAATAACACACAGTCTGTTGCAGAAGTACTCTAAAAGCTCTTCAAATGTGCTGTCATCAAAAAAGGGGTCAGCAGGCATTGGGAGGGCTGCAACGTGAGTCTGTAACTGTAGCTGGGGTGGATTGTCAGAAACAGCCCTGGTGCCCTGTACTCCCTCTGCAAGCACACTGCCATTGGGCTTCCCATTCCACTGGCATCGTGCACTTGGGTGGATGGAGTAGGAGAGTTGCAGAGAACCTGCTGCCTTGGTCTCAGCTGAGAAAAGTTGCTCTCTTCTCTTTGCCCTGACTGATATTAATAGCCTTTCCCTACTGGATCATACGATTTCAGCTAAAATAGATTAAAAGTTCCTTTGTTTTGGTGCCAACAATAATGTGATAAAATATTTTGCCAGTTCTCTGGGTTTTTGTAACTTGAGGGGATAAACTTGTGGTCCGAGGGAAAGATTGTTATTCTATTGAATTTAGAAAGGAGGTTCCCCACCTCCCCATTTTAACAATTACATTATTAGGAAATAGTCTATTAAAAATATGTAATTCACCTCTTACTATTTACTGCAAACAGAATGGGGTTTTGTATATGCATTTCCTCAAAGCAGATGAGACAGTATCTTTTGCTTTGTTTAGTGTGTTTTCAGGAAGTTCAGTGTTTTAACAGGCAAGGAGAGCTGTTTCTGCAACAATAGTGCAGGTAAAATAAAGCTGCTTTTTTTTTTTTTTTTTTTTTTCCCCTATAATTAACTTATGTTGTCCAGAAGGTGCGAAACAGTTTGAAAGGATTTTTGGAGTGGAGGATTGTCAGCAGGGTCTTGGCACAGTAGCAGTAATATTTCAGAATGCTATAAAAGAGCTATAATTCATTCTATTGAGACTTTTAGGCAAAACATCTATGGCATGAGCTTCCAGTACAGAGCTGTTGCAACACATGTAGAACATAAATAAGGTAGGACAGCAATTTGGTATATTATGGATCTTTAGAGAAGCTAATGCTTTTGGTTAACATTTGTGTGTATATTACTTGCTGGATTACAGTGTGTGATTCTGATATATATCTGAGCTTTGATTTTATTCTTTTCTAGCTAGCTGGGATTTGGTCTTCAGTTGAAGATATTGTAAGCTTCAATAGTAATGTGTACTGTTCTTGTCTTCAGCAGTATCTGTAGTTCTATCAGCCAGGTGCAGTAGGGCTTTTTCCTTTCACTGAGAATCAGCAGCACATACTATTTCAATTATTTATTACACCTGGCTCTTATAGAGGCTGCATTAACAAGTGCCATGATTTACATTTCTGTAATGCTTTCTGTTGCACTTTGAAACTTTACAGATTTTTATAAAATGTGGCTTAAATTGGAAAACATTTTTGATATTTACCATTAGGTCCACATCTTTCTCATTTTATAGCCCCCAAAACTGGACTCAGTACTCCAGATTGCCTCAACCTGCATGCAGGTTCTTGCAGTTGGCCTTGTTCAACTTAATGAGGTTCACACAGTCTCACCTCTCAAGCCTGTCAGAGTCCCTCTGAATGGCATCCCTTCCCTCCTGCGTGTCATCTGCACAACGCAGCTTGGTGTCATTGGCTTACTTGCTGAGAGTGCACTCAATCTCATGGTCCATGTTGCTGTCAAAGCTGTTAAACCCCGATGGTCCTAATACCAGTCCCTGAGGATCACCACTCGACAAATGCTTTGCACAAGTCCAGGTAGATAAAGTCAGTTGCTCTTCCCTTGCCCATCAACAATGTAACCTCATTGTAGAAAGCTACCAGATTTGTTAGGCATGATTTGCCTTTAATAAAGCCATGCTGGCTGTCACCATTCACTTCCTTATTTTCCAAGTGCCTTAGCCATGTTTCCAGGAGGATCTGCTCCCAGATCTTGCCAGGATCTTGGCCTGTAGTTCCCACAGTCTTCCTGTTTCCCTTTTTAAAAATGGGGATTATGTTTCCCCTTTTCCAGACAGTAGGAACTTCACCAGAATGCCATGGATTGTGAAATACTGTGAATAGTCACTCAGCCACTTAATTTGCCACTTTCCTCAGGACCTGTGGATATGTTTTATCAGACCCTATGGACTTGTGTACCTTCAGGTTCTTTAGATGTTCTTGAGCCTGATTTTCTCTTACAGCAGGTAGTTCTTCCTTCTCCCAGTCCCTGCCTTTGCCTTCTGCAACTTGGGCAGTGGGGCTGGAGCACTTACTGGTAAAGACTGAGGCAAAAATGTTGTTGGGTACCTCAGCCTCCTCTATGTCCCAGATAATCTCCCATTTCCTTCCAGACAGGGGCCACATTTTCCCTAGTCTTTGTTTTATGACTAGTGTACCTGTGGAAGCTTTTCTTGTTGCCCTTGATATCCCTGGTCAGACTTAGAAATTCTGTCAGGGCTTTAGTCTTCTGGAGCTCCTTGTTCATCCATACAGGTGTCCTGAAATTTTTGCCTGACTTCTTCTTTGTTGAGGTGCATTGCTCCTGAGCTTGAAAGAGGTGATCCTTGAATGTTAATGAGCTTTCTTCATCCCTTCTTCCTTCCATGGCTTTATCCCATGGTATTTTCCATGGAGTTCCCTGAAGAGACCAAAGTCTCCTCTCCAAGTCTAAGTTAGTGAGCTTGCTGTATGCCCTCTGCAATTCCCTAAGAATCTTAAACTCCACCATTTCATAGACACTTCAGCCAAAGTCTGCCCTTGAACTTGATCCCAAAGAACTTGTTCAAATGGGCTATCCATATTTGAATATGACCACTACAAATTCTCAGGCAAAACGTGTGAGTTACTACAAAAGATTTACTCTGCTACTTCTCAGTTGGATAAGACAAGTTGTTTAGGGATATCAAGGATTCAAAATTCCTTTGTTTAAGTCTCTGATCTACAACATTCCTCAGATAATGTTTTGCTAAAAGCAAGAGAGAAGAGGTTGTTTAGATTTGACTTCATGACCAACTGCTCTAAAACTTGCAGCTCAATCTCAAACCCTTTTTACTCTCCCGTTGAGTTCTCTTGCTGAAAGATACACTTCAATGGGTGGGAGTAACTTGTTGCATCCATCTAACTATGGATTCTTCTTCCAAGCTTCACCTTAAAAAGGATGGAATTGAGGAAGAGAGACTGAAGGATTCATCTTGGGGTAAGGGAACTTATTTTTTTCCTCCTTCAGAATTATTTCTCTAAACTTATAAGCTTTTTTTTTTTTTTTTTCCCATTGCATTACCTATGAATTTCTCATTATTTGAATTCAATGTATTTAATAGAACTCATCTCTAGGGAGGAAGAGCACATCCTAGATCTTTTTCATTTGAAATTAACAGTAGACTGTCCGGTTTGAATTTCAAGGCATATCTTTGTAATATTTTTGCTCATTAGTCCAAAGGAAGATCTTATTTTTATTGTCCTTTGTAGTTGGGATGATAACAGCTTCAGGCAGCAATTTCTGGCCTGTTTAGTGTTCTGCGCTGAGCCTCCACAAAAAAGCAAGCCTTTCAACCTTGTTAGTTCATTGGTAGAGTAACTGATAGTTCTGGTCTACAGATTGTCCAGTAAAGACTCTTAGACTTGAGACTTATTCCATCAGGTACATGCTTTCACCATACAAACATGGAATGACTGAAAAATATAAAGCATAGTAATTCTCAGTGCATTCTTTTATGATGTTCTGCAAGAGAAAAGCTTTGAGACCACCAACATACTATTAGGATTGCTTGTTTTACTGTCTTTATTATCTTCTGTAACTGAAGTAATTTCTGTTTAAAATATTAAATGTTCTCTCTCTGATAATGATTCCTTCTCTACTTTGTTGAAAATACTGTTGAAAAGACTTCCTGTCTGTATCAGGTTGACAACACATGCAAGAGAAGGCAGAACTAATTTCTTTACCTACATTTTTATCATTTGCAAGCTGGAGGATTTGGTCTATCAGAATTCACCTTTTGTTTATCTTGAAGATTCTTTATGTCTTGTAGGCTTGTAAATACTATTTTTATTACTAATGCAAGGGTAAATAAATGGAAAAACCAGTTGAGGTCTTGGAATAATTGCTGATGGGGGGTGGGGAGGGAAATGAGGAGAGAAGACTTTTAAATTCTTCCTAGATTTTTTCTAAGAAATAATTTTTCTAAAGTAACTTTTAGTCTTTTATGTCTTCTCACCTACAGTAGAATTCCTGAGCTTTAAATTGCTTGTGGTCATGAAAGGTGACATCAGGTGAAACTGGAATTCAGCAGTGGGTCTAATGGGATATTTTCATGAGAGTTTGATGTCTGTATATAGACACTAGAAAAAATAGGAAACAAGTCTGTTATGAAAGGTTAATAGCATGTGTCCCCATTTGAAAATTATAGATAAAGTTATTAAATTTGGTTTCCAATGAAGTATATTAAAGGGGTACCTACTATTATTTTTTGCAGAAGGGAACATGTCACAAAGCATGATCTTATGCTCAAAAAGACCTGTTTGAACTTTATTTTTGTCTTGTTGGCATGATATGGCTACTGTGTAGAGAGTTGATGAAAGAAGTTAAAGTTGTATAGTCATATTACTGGACTGAATGAATGAAATTGAGTAATTTTAGGGCTTGGTTACTGATTATAACTGAATAGCATCTGTCACAACATTGAATCGATACTCTGGGTCAGAGACTGCAAAATGATTGACTCCCAGTGTGATTCCAGAACTGAGCTGGCCAACAGAGCAGAGGAAAAAGTGTGCAATGCACAGAGGAAAATCAAGAAGTGAACAAGTAAAAGAAAAGATGCTCAGAAGATGCTTCCTTTTGGTGGCCTGTTTTTTTTTTTTTTATAAATTCTACACATATGCAGTTGCCAAATAGAGACTAGCTGATTAAGAAAGGATAGGTTTGTATTTGGCTCAGTAGGAGATACTGTCTTTTTAAAAGAGAAATTGTGCAAGCATTTCCTGCATCAGGAATTTGGACAGCTGAAATTATGGCTCCTGATGATTCAATATCAGCAGCTTTTCTGAACTCTAAGTCACTGGGATAATTTTGTCTTTGCTTGGAATATTTTGGTATGTTAAATTTTTGTTCCACTTTCTTCAGTTTGATAGTGATTTACCGTCTCTTCACTTTATCTCATATTTTGTCTGTGAAGTTCTTAAGAGTAGATTGTCTTTGACAATAACTGGCATTTGTCTTAGTTTTGCCCATAGGTGTCAGTCCAAACACTTGTAGGAGTTTACTGATACCATAAACATTTTTGCTCAGTCACCAAAATCCTTTCTGGAGGTTGACAGATAATGCTGTCTCTGCCATCATGCTTTCTCCAGCATCTCAGTTTTAGATAGCTTTAATAAGTTTTTTCTTAGAGACCAGAAGGAAGAGATAAATGTGTTTATCTTCTTTGAAAGAGTGGTTGGGGAATTTTCTCTGAAATACAGTGAAATCTCATTTCCTTCCCGGACCTAGTGGTTCCAAACATTCAGATATTCAGCAGAAGGCAAAAATTTTAGGGTGCACTAATGTAGCACACATGATTTAATGTGGCAAAAGACTGACAGTAGCTGTATGGTCAGTTATGATCATATTTATTCTATAGATTTTCTTCACTGATTTTGAAAATCCTCTGCTGATTGCCTAGCAGGGAGGCTTCTTCTGACAGGCCTTATTACCAGAATATATTTTACTCTTCTATCAGAATTGACTTCCATGATACCTCTAGTATTGTATCATTGCAGACTGTTCCTCTCTATTTCTTCAGTCCCTACTTAGTATGACCAGCACGTCGGGGGAGGTGATTCTACCTCTACTCTACATGGCACCCCACCTAGAGAAGTCTTTTCAGCTCTGGGGCCTCCTGCATAAGAATGACATGGACCTGTTGAAGCAAGTCCAGAGGACGGCTGCAAAGATGATCAAGGAGCTGGAGAACCTCTCTTACAGAGACAGACTGAGAGTATTGGGGTTGTTCATCCTGAAGAAGACAGGGTTCCAAGAAGACCTTAGAGCACCTTTCAATACCTAATGGGGCCTACTAGAAAGCTGTAGGAAGACTTTTTACAAGGGCGTGTAGTGATAGGGTAAGGGGGAATGGCTTTAAAGATATCAGGTTCAGCTTAGATGTTAGGAAGATACTCTTTACTGTGAGGGTAATAAGACACTCAAACAGGTTGTCCAGAGAAGATATGGATGCCTCATAGCTGGAAGTCTTCAAGTCCAGGTTGGATGGGGCTTTGAGCATCTGGTCTACTGGAAGGGCATGGCATGTCCATGGTGGGGGGGTTGGAACTAGATGATCTTTAAGGCTTCTTCCAACTGAAGCCTTTCTATGACTCTGATTAATGTTGCCAATGACACTATGGTTCTGGTTGAAAGCATTACAAAATTTTCAGCAAAGATAGCATCTAGTGGGCCTGGAGAAGTAACCAATTGCTTTCTCTGGTTCAGGGAAAATAGAAAGCGCTGTTGTTGCCTTGTACAGACCTACATCCTTCTGGAGAAGGGGCCAGAAGAATGATACCAGCTTCATTCACCAACTCATCATACTGCCCTGAGGAACTATTACAGCTCAACAGATTAATCATATAGATTAATACTCCTGCTCTCTGGTGATTACCAGAGGTCTGTTTTGATGGTTCTTATCCTAGCGCTTTTCCCACTGAAAACCTTTTCCATGTTAAAGTGGAACCAATTAATTCTAGGGCAGTACTGAATGGTTACTTTCAGGTTAACAGCTCAGCCAGTTTACGTCTGGATGCTCTAAGTCTCACTGAGCTATCTTAAACCAATTCTCCAGACAGTGTAGTAAGTACCTTGCTGCTGGATATATAAGCTTTTAAATAAGTAAGATCAAAATAGTTATAGTCTTAAACATTTATAGTTCTGAGTTGTGTAGTTTGTTTTTTCTGTCATGAAGATGTCATCTTTGTCTTATGCTGAGGATTACCTGTATTTCTTCAGTAGTACTTTTGGACAAGACAGCATTCTTCTGCACAGGGATCAGAATCTGCCATGTGTTAATAGCACATGTCACTCTACTCCCAAAGGGGCTTCGTTGTGGTGACCACCTTTAAGACAGAGTATCTATCGTATGATAGGAGCTGGGAGGCATGATGGTTGACATACAACATTGTACAATATTGAAGATGATACTGTGAGGATTATGTGCAATCTTTAGTCAGACTCTCCAAGCTTTAGTAGCAGAGACTGTAACATATATATATATATATATGTATATATATATATGACATTTGTAGCAATGTAATAAATAAACCTGCCTACTTCTGCAATTGTCAAATAATCAAAACTTCTGATTGTCAGATAACCAAATAATCACTGCATTCTTAACTGTAAAATTTTACATTAAGGTTTTTTTCCTTCCTGAGTGGATGATATTCAAGAGATGAATGACATATAATAGTTTCCTTTCTAAAGAATTTTTATTTTAAAAGTTAATTCCTTGTCTAGAAGTATTCAAAAATTTCAAACAATGGAAGAATGTTGGCCTCTTTTTGAGATCTATAATATGTTCATTTTTTGCTGTTGTATTATTCTGACAGCCTAGCCTAAAGTTCTAAAAATTAAATGTATCTCTACAGTTCTTGGAAATCAGCTTTAAAAAACATGATTATGAAAAATGTTATCTTTTAATTAGTTCCAGAGGAAATGCAGTTGTGGAAGACTTTACCAAAATTAATCTTCTCTAAGGAAAAGCCAAGTTGGCAAGCTTCTGTCTTGATTGCTAAATCCAAATTCAAGAAATTCCAGTTTGACTTTAGGGTAGACACGTTCCTACTGGAAAACACACAAGGTTCTGCAGTGATTTATATACTTTTTTTGCCAGCTCAGTGCTGTGATGTTCAATATCTTGAAGAATGACCTCTGTAGGATTAGGCATTTGGTTGCCTTGAGCACCTCTTTGTTCTCTAAGATTTTGTGCTTAATTGATTTGCTACTTATTTTTGAGTGGGTTTTTTATTTTCATTGTGCTGCCATTAATAGATTTATTTCTTATTCTTTTCCTTTTTATTCAAACATACAACAGTTGGAGTTCTTAGCATATTCATTCTGTATTAGGTACTAGGCTGACGAAAGCCAACCCCAAAGGGACTCTGCCATTTCCAGTTGTGTCTGAAATAATCTCAATATTGCTCTGAGCGGGGACTGTCCCCAAAAGCACTGAGATGATCCTTGTGACTGGGAAACGCTATTAGAGAGGGTTGATGGTTTGTCATAACTGAGTAGCAAAAGGACATGAAGTTCTTGAATAAGATGATGTGTATGATCTTCTAATTCAGTCATCAGAAACAAGGGTATTCTTGAGAAAAATTTGATGAAGTAGGGAAGATTCAGTTGTTTCTAATCTACACTAGATTGACAGCAGTATGTCTAGGTTATTTATTGATTGAGACAAGGCAGGGTCCATTTTTGCCTGAAGTTTTGGGAGGGAGTAATATCCTCTAAGGTATCAAATACCTTCTGTAAACCAACCAAAACCTATGTTCCCTAAAGAGCTTGGATCATTTGGCAAATGTGGTGACATTATATTTGGCTTTATTGACCATTAGCATTCTGGAATTGTCCAACACAATGGATATTTCCATGTTTTATCTCATTTCAGGTGATAGCAAATATACTGCTGATTATCTTATATATTGCCTTGAGGTTTTCTCCTCATTCCAGTATGACCCAGCCCTCTTCTTTGTTCTCACAATTTGTAAAAATGGCTACAGTCCAAGAGAAGCTGAATAGTCTCCTAAATCTCCTGGCAATACTGCTGGGAGAGATCCAGTTCTTGTACATCTTGTGTCTAATATCATACTGTAGGGGAAATAGAAGCACAGCACAAGATCCAATGGGGAATTCAGCATACAGGTGATTTGAGATAGTGTGCTGTATTTCTGGTATGATCAAGTATTCTGAGGTGATTCACACAGAGCAAGTTGGGTTGGAAGGGATCTCAAACTTCTGCTGAGAACATGGCTAATTGTAATTTAAATCAGGTCAGTCAGGGACTTGTCCTGTTGAGGTTTGATAGTCTGCAGGAATGAAGGTTCCCCAGCCTCCCTGGGCAGCCTGTCCCAGGGCCCAGCAGTTTTTAGTTATATCTGTACTATGTCTTCTCCTTCAGCATGGCCACCAAAGCACACGGATTTTTCAATCCGTAGATTTGTAACATGGTGCTTTTCACATTTACTGTCATAGAGGAACAATGGGCAAGTAATACATGATTTGCAAGGCACAATTTTCAAAAGTAATCTATTGGCCTGAGATAAGGGAGCACGTGTATGTAACTGCCATTGCACACAGTAGTGAAAATCAGGGATACCTTTGCCTCTGAGGAGATCATTTTGTTCCTTCTGGAATTGTCACTAAAGGAAAGGTGGAGAAAAACTGATGCATAATCGCAAGTTAGTTTCTGACGGTAAATGAAACATATCATGAAATATATTTAGTATAGCAAAGACATTGCCAAGGGAGGGCATTGTTTATTTCAGGTTCTTGAAAAGTATAGACGTCAAGAAAGAAGAGAAATTCTTCAGAGAGGGTCATGGGAATGTTACTAATGGATTCAAAGAATTAATGGGATAATAAAATAATTAAGAAAGGAGAAATTTCACCTGAGGCTGTCAAACTTGGCATAACTGATAGGAGGTGGAATTTCCTAGGTTATACTTGAAGAAGAATTAATTCAAGAAGTGTCAATTGGCCAATAAATCATTTTAGTTGAGAATGCAGAAGAGGTTTGTAGCTTCCACAAGAAAAATCTGTTTGTTTTCCTAAGTGAAAAGATCACTGCATAGTATGCCAAAGTCTATTTAAATGTTGGCAGCCAGGACTCTGAACAAATACTGTTTCATCACTTTAAGGCATCTTGTGGATTACTGTGCAGTGAGAGTTTTATTTATTTGTATTTCAGTTGTTTTCTCTCTAATTTTAAGATGAGTTTTCAAATGTTCTTTTTCTCTAATTTGTATTTTATTCTCTCAACATCTTCATGTTTCACAAGCTAAAATCAGCAATAAGGCAAATACTTGGCTAAGAGCTTTGAGTGAGTCTCTCTTATTTCTGGACATCTTTATTACTCCCCCCTGCATTTAATCTTTCTTTTCTTCCCCTTCCCTGTTAACTCCTTTTTTTTGCATGACAGAGATATAAACTTGATGGGATATGGAGTGACTCTTGCCCTCTGAGTTTTTAGATGTTTTCTCTCTTCAGAAGAGTTGCAGTTGTTTTCAGTTTGTTTCTGCTTTTTCAGATGGGAAACTACCACAGAACATATCTGCAAGAGCAATCACTGGCTTTTTCTTGAGTGTGTGATATTCCGCAGCACAGATAATACTATAAATGCAATTCTACTTCTATCAATGAACAGAGATTTTTCTTATTTTAGCTTCTTGTGTGTACAGTTTTTCTGCAGTTTCTGTTATGGTCCCAGACTTGGAACAAGGGCTAAGTTTGCCATTAAAGGGGATCAAATCACTGGTTGGGTTAGGAAGAAAGGTAATTTTCAGGTTATTTTTACTTGATGCTTTTACTTGTGTCAATTTATAGTAACTCAGAGAGCCTACTGGATTTTGTGGAGTCTGCTGTATTTACAGTTGGTGTCAGTGTTACCAGTAAGTAGCCAACAAGGCCACTGTGGAATGGGAGTGACATTTTCAGTTATCTTTTCTCCTGTCCAGATTTGCAGGCAAGAGAAGTACATTCCCTTGTCTGAGCTAATATTGGAGGTTGTATATGTACATAGTTAAGAAGGAATTACCTTTATTTACGGGAAGAAATCCTTCCATTATGAACTGGCAGGCTGAGCAAAACAGTTACAGTTCTCCTTTAAGTAAATGCCAGATTGGTGCCAGTTTTGACTCACTGAAACCTTTAAACAGTTATTGCAAGATAAGACAACTTCTGTTCTGCTGGCCATGGCCCTCTTGGACATGATTTCAGCTGCCCCTTTGAAATTGTCACTGAAAATTTTTGAGTTTAAAATGAGGCAATATTTTAAGAACACTGATTTTTGCAATTGCCTGTTGTATTGGTACGATAGTGCAAGTATTGGCCAAGTGTGTTGTAGCAGCAGTTTACTTTTCATTGCCTTGCTATGCAGTATGGTCTGTGCTCTTCTGTGGCATTCTCTTCTACTTGAAAAGCTTGACACTAAGTGGATATATATTTTTAAATATAGACGGGAAAGCTATTATTTTTTATTTAGCTTTTACTGTGTAATGGAATTTGTGACAAGGTTATTTGCTTCAATATAATTTTGTGTACTGATTAGTGTTCTTTGGAAAAAGCCTTGAGGCGTATTGCACGAAAGATGCTATATAAGTAGGGAATGGAAGGGTAAACGACCTTCATTTAAATGCAGTCAAGTAATCATTATCAAAGTTTTAAGCAATTTGAACTGCCTAACAGGAGGTATGATGACAATAATTGCCAATGTCCTTAAAGGACAGCTGTACCCATTTGATCACTGCCACATGCTTGAAGTTCGTAACAGGAAAACTCCTTTTCACAATCTCTTTGTTGTATTTGGTGATAACTATTTTAAAAACAAAAAACCAACAACCCACCCCCCCAAACAAAACATAAAAACCCAACCAACAGAAAAACACATATTACAAAATGGATATTTTGGAGGTCTCTGCATGTAGCCAAAAGAATTTTACCATACAGCAGTGTAGGTGCCAATACCAGAAGGCATGAGTGAAATATTATTATTTATTAAAAAAAAAAAAAAAGGCAGTGCATTAATATTTAAATAGGAGTGAAGCAGGCAATTCACATCTAAAAGTAAAGGTTTTGCCATGGTGGTAGGAAGGTGGTAGGAATGCTGAGCTTAACCTTTAGGTAATTTGGGTCAAGGAAGTGAGTTATGCAGAAGGACTGAGGAGAACTATATTTGTATTTCTGTTTCCTCCTTTCCCTACCCAGAATCATCATAAAATATACACTCCTATAGACATGCACAATCAGAAATGGACTTTGCCCAGTCTCTGAGGTGCATATAGAGGAGCTGGGCCCAGTTTGGAAGCAATAGCTCATTCCTTAGTGTGGCTCTGTGCCAAGTTAATATTTCCTGTCTTTCTCTTAATGTTCTTGTCACTGGCCTAGTCCCACCAGTTTTCCATGAGCTAAGAAGAGCTCTGTAACCCTTCTGAGATGGGTATATAAAACACATAAGGGCCTAGGGAATTTCTAAGTCCAGTCTGTTACTGTCACTATATATTATAATATAAAATGATAAAGCTGTGTCTTAACATGAGATAATTATTTTTGTCCTTCAGGACTCTTGTTGGCTGTTCAATAATGTTACTGCCCCGGGAGTTACAAATCTTCTAATTTGCAGCATAAAAATATTTATGGCTGTTTTATACTTATTTGTTCTTGTGCCAATGTTGTCTTTTTGACTTCAATAGTTCATCTCCTGTGTATATGCCTTGCTGATTATATTTTTACAGAAGAGTCATTCTCCTATTCAGTCTTGGCAGGGTAGAGCAAGCCAATGTCTTTTATTCTCTGTACACTCTTCATTCCCAGCGTCATCCCTATAACCAAACCTTCGTTGTTCTTTTCCCTGTTTAAATTAATCATCTCTGAAGAAAATCAGAATTCCAGTTCTGGTAAGATTTCACTGTGCAATGACATTAATATTTTCTGGGGAAAAAAATTTACTAGTTCCTATTTTTCTGGCTGTTAATGTATAAGGTAACATTATATATATATATATATATATATGTGTGTGTGTGTGTGTGTGTGCTGATGTGCAGATGATTCAGTAATTTCCTTTGCTTAAAATCAGCCATCTTATCAAAGAAAGTAGCTTGGCATAAAATACCTTTCATCAACCAACTGTGAACTGCACCCATTTTAATGCTATATATATATATATGTATTTAAACCTTGCACTAATAGAAGAACTATTGTCTGGATCAATTTACCTCTTCTGCCTCCTGAAATATCATTGAACCGCACCTCAATTCCTGTCAAGTTCAGATAAAATGGTGGAGTTTTAATGCATAACTTTTACAACTGCTCCAGCACTCTTCATTTTTTTGTGTGCCCATTATTTTGACATGGCCAGAGTATTTTAGCCAACGTATTCCTTTTTAGGTCTTCACAGTCCATAGTGTCATCAGACACTCCTTTTCATCTATTTCTTTTTTTCCTAAAGAACACATGCATTTTGGAATCTGTGTTCCAGCCCTGCCTGCTGTTTTAATCTATTTTGCTTTCCTGCAATAGCTTGTTCTACATTGTGCAGCACTCCAAACTTTCCCATTTTGCTTAAGAACACAAACAGTCAGAGCAACAAACCTTAAAAGTGTATTTTACTGATTGAATCCAGTTCCTTAATGAGCCTATTCATGAATTATGCTATCTAATTGATGATTATTTGCATCAAAATTTGTATTTTCTTCTAGATGTCCATTGTATTCCCCCTCTGTTCTTTAAGCCATTATTGTGTCCATTTTTTGTTGATTTCCCCCTTCCTTTGAATCAAATCCAGATGTTGAAAACATGTGCCTCTCCCAACAGTCTTCCTTTCTTTTCTAGTTTGCCACTAATATATGCATAGGTGTGTGCTCATTAATGAAGAGAGAAGAGACATCTCAGTAGAGGTTTAGGGAAACAGTGTGTAGATGCAACTTGCATTGCAGAAGATAAAACTCAGATTTTGCCTTCCTGAAAGGCAGTCATTCTCTGGATTTTTTGATAGATCTTTCTCTTGCTGTTTCGGACATAATTTTTTTTTTAACTATAAGAGGTTCCCATGAAGACTCCTGGAAAACTTGAAATATGCTTCACTGTTTTAAATTGACATACCATGTACCTTCCACATGAAAAAATAAATGTCTAATACATAGGAAGTTGGCATAGATATTTCACTGTCATTACTTAATGCAACTTAATGTCAGTGACATTCATCAAAGTTTTGCTGTTCCTCTGGATTCTCCCAGGCTACACCATGTAAACTAAATAGAGCCAGGACATGCACTCAAGTGTGGCCTCAAGACCACTAACCTCCATACTGTGCCACTTGTCCTCAAGGCTGGAGACTGGGACCTGGCCCACTTTATTTGTTAGTATAAGAAGTTATTTCTGGAGAGAAATAATATTTGCTGAGTAAGTTCCCATCTGTATGTCTCAGGAACTATTTTTTGGTAAGAAAGACTGATAGTAATCAGGGCAGGTGAGCTCTTAAGTTTCCCAGTCTTCAGCCTACTTTGAAATCAATGGGTCTGAGCTACTGTGTAGAATGGGGAGAAGGAAAAAAAGTATTTTGCTTTATCTGAAGTGAATCACTGTCCCAGGCTCTGTGTGAGAACTGGGGTCCTTTAGACTTAGGAATGTTGTTGTTGCATACCTGATGAAAACATGCTGCCCTACTTTTGTTTGTTATGCATGCTCACAATTATTCTCCACAAATGGTTCATACCAAAGTCATCCATTTTGTACCTTACAGTTTTTAGTATGAAAAAAATGCTGCAGTTCTCTCTGTACCTTCAGGATGCCCTCTTCTCTATACTCTTGAGGTGTTAAACCAGCCTGTTCTAAATGAACAACTTTTGCATGGAGAGAGAGGAAAAAGGAAAATAGTTTTCATTGGAAAAAAAATAAATTAGGATGCTTCTTTGAACCTAACAGATTTTGTCTGAGCCTCTTGAGATTTTCTTACCACTGTTTCTTAATGAAGCTGTATTTACAAGATTATTTCAGCATCAAAACAGAACGACATTTAATTCCACTGAATTGCACTTTTGTTACTGTGAGCAGGCATTGATGTGTATATCAGCTCTGCAGAGTTCTGAAAGGGATTTAAGAAACAAATATAAAACAAACATGTCAAAATAAAAATTCAATTTTGAGTTGTGGTTTAGGTTGAAGGAAAAGGGGAAGCTAACAAAAGAAGAACATATGTATATTTTTGCCCACAGAAGAGTTTTATTCATTTTCTTATGCCACAATGCAACATTATCTCATAGAACAGGTGAAAAAAAGAAGTACTGCAGGGAGTAATTTGTATGAGGACACTTTTACATGTAGCTAATTAGAAAGATACTTCAGATTCTTACAGTGCTAACACAGATATTTCTACTAAGAAAAATGTAGAAAAGGGACAAATAATTAGAATAATGATGGAATCCTTTTACTCCAGCAGGAGTATCTTTGTTAAAGAGAAAAATATCCTAATCCCAAATGTTGAAAATTCTAGAAATGGAAAGCAAAATTTTAAAATTGCAGTCTGTACAATGCCATGACAACTTTTTTATGCCCAGATAAAAAGATATTTTCCCCTTCACTCGAGATACTCAAGAACTGTCTGGACACAATCCTGTGGAATGTGCTGTAGGATGACCCTGCTTGAGCAAGGAAGCTGGACCAGATGAACCACTGCAGTCCCTTCCAACCTGACCCATTCTAGGATTCTTTTTCTTTTGAGTTCCTATATTGGAGGAGATTTATTTTATACTGAGGAACTTTCTGCTGTTTTATTTACTAGTTTTGCATCTTCTGATATGTTTAGCAACACTGCACATAGAGGCCAGATAAATACAGTTAGAATTTTGTCACCGTTCTCTCTTATATTACATATGTTTACAACATGCGTGTTCTCTTTTCTTCACTGTGTGCTATCTCTGACTGACCTAGTTCAAAACTAAAGCTCATGATTTCAGGCTGAGCAACAGTCAGTGTTTTCAGTGGTAATCTGGTGATGATCTTGAAAAGAATTGACCACAACAGGAATTGTGAATGTTCCTTAGTTTGTACTTGTCCCGGGAATATCTGTATTATCCTGCTTAGGCTTGTTGGCTTTAGGCATAATTTTGACTTTATAGATGGCACCAAAAATGCTGAATGCTTAAATATGATTCATTTAAATTATAAGTTACTTTGTTGAAGCTGAGAGTGTATCTTTGACTGGTGGTACAGCTGTATGATAAGAATGCAAAGAAATCTGATCCTTGATTTCCATGTTGGCAAAATCCTTTCAAAGATTCAGTTGTAGTGTGAATAAGGTGCTTTGAATTGATGTAGTTTTCCTCACTAGTGAAGTGAAAGGGAAATTAAGCACAGTACTTTTCCTGTATAAATCTCCTAATGCTACAGTTATAAGCTAGGCGTCATGAATCAGCAGACAAAGAAGTCTGTAGAGTTGCTATGCATGAAACAAGTCATCTTATTTAGCCACATGTTGAGACTAACTCAATTTCTTCCTTGCATGTGATATTTTAGCTAAGCAGTAACTTAATTTGAATACACAAAGTAGTAAACTGCTATCCCTTGAAATCCATTTTGCAGAGACATTTAGTCAATGCTATTTGGAAAGAATAAGTTCAATATATGCTGTCATACATTAATAACATCTAAGTTATTTTTTGGACCAAGTGTACTGAAGCACTAGTGTATGTTTTTTTCCTTGAAGTATATGTGAACATTTTCCTTTTGACTATATCTGATCATTTTTGTGATGGGCTGGCTAGTGCATGGATGGCATTTAGGTATAAGTGGGTATATTTTATATTACTTAGGATAAACAAGGTTACATCTTAATAATGCTTTAATAGGAGTTTCATTGATTATGTGTCACTCTTGTTAGTTCATAGGAGTTTCTATTAAGCATTTACCTGGGTGCATTTTCTGTGATTCTGGCAAGCTTTCAATGGTCGCACCTCATTCATTGGCTGTATTTAGCATTATCTCTTTTTTTTAATCTTCGTACGTCTGTAAGATTCAGTGTAATTTCTCGTGGAACTTTATAACACTGATTGCATTTAAAAAAAAAGGAGGGAAATTTGTGCCCTGTTATAGATCATACTAATAGATATTCATGCCTGTTTCTTAGAAAGACTTCTTTTTCTTAGGCATCCATAGTAATTTCAAATACAGCATGCAGTGCATCACTTCTACCAGATACTGTGTGTAATGTGCTCACATAAGCCTCTCCAGGCATAAATCTTCAATACACAGGAGTTGCTTTATATCCTGGGCTTTCTAAACGCTATATTAACTATACAGACTGTATCAGTCTGATAGTTTGGAACCAGAATTATAAAGTTCAGCACTGTGTGAGAGGTGAAATCTTTGTATTTGAATTTTACTTGAATTGATCCATAAAGTTATTTTTAGAAGTTACATTCTCATAACATCTACATAACCTGGTTTACTCTAATCTGATTTTACCAAGCTTTTTAAGCAGTGCTGAAAATTGCTTTAGGGAATAGATTTACTTTCAAACTGAGTTTTCAGAATAAAGTTCGGGTCATTGTGTTCTTTAAGAGATTGGCTGAATGCCACTAATAGTATGTTGTGACTGTTTTTAAACCTGACAGTTGGCTACAATACATTTGAGTAACTTCCAGCTTTATTGTCAAGCCAAGGTATGGTTTCAGTAGAGATGTTATCTGGCAACCACAGAAGATATCATCAGTTAAAAGTAAGATGTGCTTCATCATTTTTTGCAGGTTTACTCATTCTGCTGTGCCCTGCATTTGAATTAAGTTTGCAAAAAAAATTTTTCTCTTAAAATATAAGTTTGCTGTTTAGTATCCTTTGAGATGTGACATGAATATCAATAAATTAAAAAAGCTCACAGAGTGCATTTAGTAGTTCAGAAGATGCTTTAAAATATGTTTTCAAATTAAAATTATTAATTAAATTTCAAAGTTAGTCTCATTGATCTGAGAAAAGCCAGATTTGTAAACATAGACAATATCCTTTGTTGGAGTAGTGGCTATGGATGGAACTGTTTAAAAAGTGTTTGTTTAAATACCCCATCTGGTATATTCATTACTACCATATTCATTACTACCTTTACATTTGTGTAATATGGATGGAGTCAAAGAGAAATTCTCTGTGGCTGAGAGATGCTCAGTGAAGAACACTACTGATACAGAAAGTGTCACTTCCAAGTCTATTTTTTTAAACACCTCTAGGGAATCATGCCAGTGCACAAAAAAGAAACCTTTGAGATCACACCTTCTCAGGCAGTTCTGTTTCTTCCCAGTTGATGTTATATTAGCAGAATTAATGGGATGACTTTTTTATGATTCCTTACTTCCCAAATGTTAACACTTGCTTAACTGTGGGCAGTTAATATTCTTTTTTCCTCTGTCTTTTTAGGTCTCAATTAATTTGCCATTTCAAGCTACAAAAATCAACATCGCTTTTTCTTTTTTCCCCTACAAAATTTAAAGTCGTTACAGAGGAAGAAGTTAGAGTACTGAGTCTGCACAAATACTTATGCATATCAAACCTGATTCTCCTCTGATATGTCCATTCATTTAAAGAAAATAGTGCTGAAAGACAATCAGATGAGTAACTGGTCAAACTGCCATGCTCTATGCTGTGTTTATAATCTTGTGAATTTGAGCTGTATCTTGGAGGTCTTCAAAACACTAAGCATTTGTGAAACAGTTTATTCAAGCTCATGAACATCCAAAGTAAAGATGACTTAAAGCTATTCAGAGGGAAAAATATGCAGATTTAGCTCCCTAATGAGGTTTTGAGTATCACTAGTTTGTGTCTTGACGTCACATGTGTGATCTTGAGTCTTCAGCAGCTGTGAACCAGTCCTTGGATGGAGGATGCATATATATATATATATTAGCCTTGATGACTTACCAAATGAGATTTTTTTTATTCTAAAGGTCAGTCAACCTCATGAATACCTGCAGCTGGAGTTAAGGGAGAGAAGCACAGTTCTGGGGCTGGCCACCTCCATGACTTGAGTTTGATTCTGCCCACCTTGTGACATTGGCACAGAGAGGACTTGAAGGATTGTAGGCTGAGGGGGGGTGACCTCTGAGTGACACAGACAGTGTGGCTGAGTGAAGAATAATGTGAACTAATATGTAACTCTTAACTTGCTCTTCTGGAAGAGTGGACGTTGTTGAGATGTAGTTTGTGACGTGAAGTGAGTTAACAGTACAGATGAACTGTTTGCCTGCACATCCGGACATGGCTCTACAAGCCAATCTCTGACCACCGTGTGCAGCAGCAACAGCCACGATGGTCACACCTCTATGTAACAGCAATATATTAAAATTTATAGTATTTATTTGTAAACTCACAGATCATGTGCCATGCTGTGTAAAGTGTGATTTTTTTTTTTTTTTTTTTGTTCTGGTTTAATGTTCAGAGTTAGTGTCATCCTAATTAGTTTCCACTGACAGAATAAATATTGTTCCATCTGTGCACTATTACAGTCAGCAACTGAAGGTTTGAAACATTTAAGCACTGGATGTCAAGTAGTCTGTAAAGGAACTGGAAAGCAACTCGTTTTGGATTATTTTGCGTATATCACCATTCAGAAAGAGGTTATGGGAGCAATTCTCATCTGTACTGCTATCATCCCAAAATTATGCCAGAATTTTGTTTCCTTTTTTCCAACAGAATTTACTTGATAATGATCATGAATAGTAAAATGAAAGGATTTCATGCATTACGACAACAGAAAAACATTAAGCTTTTTTTTTTTTTTTACAAGTTTGCAAATGTGTTTTAAAAGGGAAATGCTTATTACCATATCCTGAGAGTGGGCCAGATGAACTAATATCCTGAGACAAGAGGCAGAGCAACTATCAGGAATCTCCTTTCCTTTTCCTGTGCACTTAACCATGTAACACGTTTGTAAATGGTAACTCCATTTATTTAAGTCTCATTCCTGGAAATTTCTTTGGCTTTGATTAAAGCAAAATTAAAAAGTAATTGAACACTCATTTACAGTTAATTTTGGTGTTGTTTTTTAGGGCTCTCAAAAAACTAGTCAGGCAGGAGAAACAGGCACATGAACTTCTCTGTAAGATGTATAGTTAGTTTCTGGCTGCAAGTCTGTCTGACATTGAAAATATTTCTTGTGAGTAATAATCCTTTACTTAATGTGATAGAATTTTTCCAGTTCAACTTCTTGTCTTTCTTGTAGCTTGAGTAAGCAAATTAATTTTTACATAATTGGAAACCAGCACAGCTCTTCATGAAGAAGTTGCTTGGTATTTAAAAAATAGTCTTAAACGAACATTGACATCTCAACTATTTAAAAAGAGGCAAATCCCAAGCAGCATCCTTAGGAAATGCTATAGACTATATAAATCTGATTACCCAAATTCTTTCATAGCTAAAACAGAACAATATCTGATGCTGTCAATGAAATGTATAATTAATATCCCAAGTATCCAAAAATATTCAGTATCTGCATATTATATTAATGGCTAAATTTGTCCAGTCTCTTTAGATATCCTCAGGTTTTTTTTTATTCTCAGCTACATTATAGGTAAATGTAAGTATTTTGTTAGTAATTATATAATGAGAAATGATAACTTGCCTAAGATTGTTATATTTAAAGAGCATGCGTTCAGCTTTAGAAAGTAATGGACTGCCAAGCTAATTTTTGAAGCTATCAGAACCTGTGCAGAATATCTGAGGGAGAGAAGTGTTTGGGGCTTGGTTGGTAAGTTGGTTGGGTTTTTTGGGTTTGAGGACTTTGGTTGTTTGGAGTTTGTGTGGGTTTGGTTGGTTTGGTTGGCTTTTCCCACATATTAAAGTTATGACATGTAAAGGAAAAAAGATACACTTTTCTCAACAATGTTAAGAACTACAGAAGTTATACATTTCACTTTCAATATATTGGGTTTGCTCTGAGAAAAAAAAGAAAACTATTGTAGACCTAAAGGTGGAAAAAGCAGAATTTACTGGGAATTTAACAATTCAACCTTCTTTATTGGAAGCTTATGTTATTCTTTTATATAAATTTTGCTATACAGATTCAATTATATGGCAATTTTAAAGAACTAGAACTCATAAAAGAAATGGCCTTAGAGAAATGTTATTCTACATCATGTTTAAATAATTGGACTTCTGTCTTATTGAAATATATGTTCTTTAGATTTAAAAAGAGCTAAACCCACAAATATTGGCACAATTAGGAAATTATATTCTGTTATAGTGGGATTGATTGATAGGTAGTTGAATGAGAATGAACTAAAAGGCTTGTAGAAGTAAATGTGTATTCTACTACTGCTTAGACAAACATTTTTGTATTTCCCTTAGTTACAGGACAGTTATGGAGGTGAGAAAAGGCATCTTTCCTTTCTATGTTTAGTTTGTGTGTGTCATTATTTTCAATGTAAAATCAGCTTATCCTGAAAGAGAGAGCAATTAAAAAATTTCACAACAAATGGAAACCCATCAAAATTAAATATGGGCTGAAAGGGCATGCTGGCTTTTAATGTTGAGTGTCTGACAGCAACCCTTTATTTATTTAAGCTTTTTAAAAAACAATTTATGTAACCAGCTATGCCAAAGAAATGCACATCTCTAAGAAATAATTTTAAAATTGTAGTTAGAGAAATACCTTTTTATTATTATTAAACCATTTTATTGATTCCTCCCCATCCCCTTTTTTCCCCCCATTTATTATCTGTCCCCTAAAGGCCTCCTACACATTGAAGTCCACAGTGGAACTCACCAGTGGGGATGAAGCAGAGAAACCACTGCAGGATTCCCTATTTCAAAGCTGAACCAATATTCACCATTGACACATTCATTCATCTGTGCAGGGTCATTGGAAATCCTCTTTCTCTAGTTTTGCCTTCCCTTCAGGGAGCAATGCTTAAAAGAACAAACCCCTGGTGTGAAGAGATAGAAGAATTCTCAGCGTGGCCACTGGTGCCAGGAATCGAATTAAAGTTGTCCATTTGCAGATGACTGTAGACTTAGCTTGCAGCATATTCAGCTGTGGGGCTTGCTGCTGACATTTTATTTGAAATGCTGTTGGTGCACTTGGTTGTATGTAAAAAAAAAAAAAAAGGGGGGGGGCAAAAAGTACTTTCTCAAAAAAAAAAAAAAAGGGAAAAAATGCTGAATTTCAAAATGTGCATGGTTCCTGCTCTTCCTTTTAGGTCTGGAGGTTGTTAAGGATCATGTGTCAGAGAGGCAAATAATTACAGAATTTACTTCCTTGGGTAATTTAACACTTGTCACTTATTCTGCTATTGTTGACATCCCTATTTTGGCATAAATTGGATTTTGACATTACTAAACCTACAATTTTGTTTTTCTTCACACACATTATCTCTTCCATATGAAAGGCACTGGGAAGACACAGGCTGCCATGAAATCTGAAATGCCTGCAGTCAACATGAAGAGCACCTCTTTTTTTCAATTTTATTTCCTGTTAATAGAGATGAACTTGGTGCACATTTGGACACGTTTAGAAATTGTCAAGCAGAGATTCTGCAAAAGGAGTTCTGAGAATTTAAAGAAGTCTCTGTCAGTTTGGAGGATGAAAGGATAAGCATAGTTAACCATTCGATCTCCTGCCCAAATTCCCATCCTAGCCATCCAAGTCCCCCCCGCACAGAAGTGCTGGAGGAGTTGGCGTGGTATATCTCTATCCTTGGTGACTGCTAGGAGGTTCAGTTTTTGTGACTAATTTCAAAGAAAACTCAGGCAAAGGGTATTTCTGTGAATAACAGTGTCAATGATCTGCCACCAACATAAATCACAGTTTCTTCGAGGAACATCAGAAAAGAGAAGTGGAGGAAAGAGTTGGAGACTACAAATTGTGCCACTACCTTAGTGTGCAGCTTTATTCATGCATCTATGAGACATCCACATGCATGTTAGCAGCCTAAATTATAGACATTCATGACAACTTGAAGGAGGGAGTAGGGGAACTGTTCAAACAATTTAAATTCTCTGTCATAGCAACTTGAGACTTTAGACAGACCCATCCCAGAAATATAGATTCGATTTTTCTTTTCAACTAAATCACACAAGTGGTACCTTTATGCAACACATATAAAAGTAAGCTCATTGTTCATCCTGTAACCAGCACTTCTATATCCAAGTATGTGAGGTGTTATAAAGAGGTAACATTACAGTGAGGTATTTTAATTTAGTTGAATGACCTTACACAAGGGGAAAGCATTTTTCCAAGAAGGGCAGCCCAGTAATGAGGGTGAGGTGTGTCCTAAAATGCCCCAGAGCTCATTCTGGCTTATCAACTACTGCTACAATTCCTTATTTGTGGGGCACTTGTGCTTTTTCTGGACAGTCTATCATTTAAAGTGCTCTGAGAGACAGTTTAATCATTTTAAGAGTATGCTGTGTAACTGATCTTGGAAGAGCCCAGTACTCACCAGAGATTTATTGAAAAAACATTTGTACCATGACTGTCTTTCCTTTGAAAATAGTCAAAATATTAAAAAAAGCAGTCATGCTCAGCAGCAGTTTTCATTGATGCATTTAGAGCTTTCCTCCTCTTTAGCAATCCAGACCTTTTTAAAAAATGTCATTGCTGGTTATCCTTAATACAAAATGGCCCATCAAAGCTACCTTGGCGCAACCTTACCACTTAAATATCAGCCTGTGCCCTCTAACCATTTGTTATCAAGTTTCTTTTAGGTCAGTCATGGCAAACTCTGTTTAACAGATAGAATGAAGAAGACATGGATAGAGCTCAAGGCATGTTTTAATAGTCAAATATAGGGTATTTATTTAAAATCTTTTGGATGCCTTCTTGAAAAGTTGGCAAAAGATCTAGGTGTCATAATGTGCCTAAATAATTATATGCCTAATGAAAACGATGTGAAGTTTAAAAAAAATTCCAAACAACAACAACTAAGAAAAAATTTAAGTAAGGCCATGGACAACTTAAGTCTTCTTTAAACTTTGAAAGTACTTAGTATACTTGAGTATAAAGGTTCTCCCTCATTTTCCTGTCTTTTGTGGACTAAAGTTTCTTAAGTCCTCATAAAGGTCATTTGCTTGTTCCTACTCTCTACTTTATTCTCAATACTAGATATATCTTCACTACTGGTGTAGTGGGTTAGGTATTCACTTGCCATTCAGCAAGTGTGCTGACACAGGCTGAGACAGGATCTCTCCACACGAATATCACAAACCATTGGGAGTGAGCCTGTTGAAGGTGCTTTATCTGTAGAGTCAAACTCCTGAAGTGAGTGGCAATCACCCAACCTGGCCTTCAGTACATGAAGAAACCAGAAACATGCTTGATAGGTGGTAGGAACAGGATGCTGCTTTGTTCACTTCAAAAACCTTTGCTGTTCTATTTTCTGACCACCCTTTAGCACTGCTGCTCTTGATTTGGCCCAGCTTTAAGTTTGAGATAGAGGACAGTGCAGAAATGCATGTAAAGAACTGGGGAATGGGAAAGGAGAGAAGGAGGTCATATATATCAGATACAGGAGGAAAAATGCGTCTGAAAGATCTGCATCTGTTGGAGGAGATCTCCTATCTTGCTGCCAATGAATTAACTGCTAACACTTCTTCAGCATAAAAGCAGTTAACTGAATGGTTTTTACCTTTTTTTTTGTGAATAAAACTGTGTCATTCTCTAGGCAGAAATAATATTGCAGGATACTACTAAAGTGCAGCAGGAAGGTTGCTGAAAAAAGGGTCACTTAGAATTTCTCAAAAGGACATGTATTTGGGATTAGTCTGTGGGATATAGTCTGTACTAGGACAGTCCAGAACATGTTTTGTTTTGCTTTTTTCTGTTTGTGTGATTTTCTTCTGTGTTAGATTCCAGACTAGATGTTGGACCATTGCTAGAGACAAACACCATCTCTGCTCTCAGAGGGGAAATAAATATATGTGTACCTTTATACATACATACATATGGGAAGGGAGATATTCTCTCAGACAAAGCTTTATATTGTGTCTCTTTAAAAATCCACATTAAATACAAATACAGAATCAAAACTGTAATAGTGAGGAACATACTTCCAATCTCATGCTGCAGGGCATAAACTAATCTGCTGCTGAGACCAGGCAGGAACCCCCCTTCAACCCTGTGTTGTTTTTCATTACACAACTGGCTGTTTGCATTATGTTTTTTATTAGAACTTGATTGTTTAATGACAAAGATACAGAGTTATGCTAAAATAAATAGAAAACTACAGTGGAGAGGCAGAAAATAGACTCAATGAAAAATAAAGTCAAACACAAGGACTGCTAGATTCTACTGTGCTTGCCCCAATCCCTCCCAAGCCTGCAAATGTTATCCCCACTTACACATGCATTTTCTTTATTAACCCCCAGACAAACCTACAGCTATGCTGTATAGGACCTGATGGTGTTCCTTTTGCCTCCTTCATTTCCATAAGCAATTTCATTTGTGAAGTTGTGTACTAGACTGCTCTACCTTTAAAGAAAGACCTACTAGGCACATCTGTGTGTTTAAACCAATCTGAAGTGCAGTCTGCCATAATACAAAGGATTGCAGTTCTATTGGACAAATGTCCTCATCTGCTGCAACTAATCTATTATGTAGCTTTTGTAAATGTGTCATAATGGAACAGTAACCTTGGCAGTCTGCAGAGGTGGTTTGTATGTAGTTGTTCAGACAAGTGGTTGCTTATATTGGAACAATCGGGTTTATTTTTGGGGTTGAGGGATTTTTGTTCCTTTTAAAAAAGCCAGAAGAAAACCAATGCGGAACACCAAGTAAAACAGTTTTATATCATATTTCATCCAAGCCGCTTTCTACTCCACAAAAAACCACACAAAAACAAACAAAAAAAATGTTGAACAATTTAGGTTGGAAGAGACCTTAAAAATCATCCTCCTGCCATGGACATGCTATGCCCTTCCACTAAACAAGGTTGCTCAAAGCCCCATCCAACCCAGCCTTCCAGGGATGGGGGCATCCACAGCTTCTCTGAGTAGCCTGTTCTAGTGCCTCACCTCCCTCACAGTAAAGAGTTTCTACCTAATAACTAATGTAAACATGCCCTCTTTCAGTTTGGAGCCATTCCCCCTTGTCATTACGTGTCCTTGTAAAATGTGCCTCTCCAGCTTTCTTATAGGCCTCCTTTATGTACTAGAAAATTGCCATAAAGAGAGAGAGAAAAGAGAACAGACAAATCTGATGTGTTCTGCATTTAAAGGTACCCTACAATTGTTTATGATACCTTTTGCTGAAGGGCTAACTCTGATTGATGCTGAGTCCTAACTGGGAAAAGGTAGGCTATAATATTGTAACTTAATTGACAGGGAAGAAGTTGTCCGTGCTGTTGTAGAAGGTGCAATACATTTTTATTCTGTCTTTTGGTGGAGTTGTCCTAATACAAGGCACTCCAGGGCTCAGATCTGGTTTTGATGGCAACATTTTGATGATAAACTTGTTTGATGACAAACATTCCCACTAGAGCTGTCGTCTCCTGCTTGGCCATGCCCCCGTGGAAAGTCCTCAGCCTCCGTCTCTGACAGTATCTTAACTTAAATATGGGTCTTAATAAGTTTCTTCTTGCTGTCCTTTTTATAGGATGCTACTCCTCTTTCTTATCAGTTCAGTTTTTTTCTGCCTCTGTAGCATCATTTCCTTCTTTGACTTCCTACAGTTGTGCAATTTCTTATGCTAGTCCGTGTTCGTTTCTATATGACACTCCATCTCAGGGTAGCAGCCCAGGGTAGTGTAAAATTTGGTAGGTCCCAGTTCTTCAATGGAAACTCCTCTAAGAGTCAGATAAGACGTTTGTGATCAGGCTAAGCAGGCCTAGAGATATCAGAAGGAAAAGTCTCAATTTCTGTTGAAAGTCACTTGTTGTTTGGGGTCAGCATCTTAGGTGAGCATACCAGTTTTCTGTAGACTTGATAAAATACAGATAGATCTGAGGCAGAAAAATGATTTTTCAATTTTTTTTTTCCCCTGTAGTGCTAGGCTACAGAAGGAATACACTGAAGGTTCCCTCCCATTTTAATTTTATGTTAGAAACTAGAAAGGATGGTAACCATAGTTTTAAAACAATGCTTAAGATACCTCCTGTAGGTGCTACATTTCTGTCAACCTCAGTTTGAAACTACAAAAAATATCATAATGTATGATATTGAAGGAATTACTGATGAGCAATTGATGCTTCAGAGCATCTGTGCTTAGTAAAATCAACAGTACAAAATGCATATTACGCATCTTAGACCATCGGGTTGTCACTCACAAATGATGTGAAGTTTAATGCATTATTAACAAGTACAAGAGGAGGCAGTCCAAAGCAGTTGTGGAGTCTCTGTTATTTTATTTTATCATATTTAATATTATGCTATTTTGCAAAGAGCAGAAGCTAAGTGTGTGACTTAAAGGTGCAGGGTTTGGAATGGTATGATAGGATAAGCAGCTGCACTAAAAATGTTGAATGTAAGTAAAAATTCAGCTCAGACCTGAGAAACGAGGATACTTTGATCTGAAAGCTACAAAAACCCATCTGGGAATGAGTTCTAGATGTGAGGTTGTGTTGGAATTTTTTTCTTTTTTCCACTTTGTGGTGCAAAGAAGCACATGCTGCAAAATCAAATGAAACTGGCATTAATTTGGTAGTCTTAGTTCTCATTGTCCTATTGATTCAGAAAGCTGCAAACAGATATGGAAGTTCAGAGGCTGCATTTAGGACTACTGAAGTTTGAGGGTTAGGGTATGCAAAAGATGTGCTCATTCAATAAAGGAACTCTTATTAACATCTTAACATGGAATTCTGATGTAAAAATCTTGGTTCAAGAGAACTGGCCTTCATCATTTTGTTGGTGATTTCACTATTGATTACTTGTGTTTATGCACTTCTTTCCAAAATCTTGGCCACCAACACAAACCTTGCCCACCAGAAATTCTAGTAAGCAAAACATGTACTTCTACTAGAGGAGAATAACATAGTCTTGGTTATTTCTTGTTGATAATTTTAAGTATTATGTCAAGTCTAAATCAATTGTATGAGAGAACAGCAACTGTTCCCCAAGATTCACTCTGTATATTTAATTAGCTAGAGTTTATACATGCACTTTACTTTCTTTTTTGTCACGTTTAGCACGTTAGGTAGTAGTAGTGATACGGTGAGTGCAGCAAGGTGTACGTCTAGATAAATTGAACCTTCTATTGATGAAAACTTACCTTTTTTGGGTAGCTGTGTTTTATGAATAATATATGTCACCATATTACATTTTCAGACCTGTGGTGTTCTTTACATTAGGAACTTGGGGGTTTTGTGCTAAGTAGGTACTAGGAGTTTATGGTATCTGAAATGTAGGAGAAACAGTATTACCTATATGTATGTGCGTGTGTGTGTAAATATATATGTATTAGACATCCATAATTTTATTTTGAAACAAAGCAATTTGCTCTGGTTCTTTTAAGTATTTTCAGCTGTTACTGTAGACGGAGAACTGACAAGTGTTTCTTCAAGTATCTCCTTTTATTGGACATTTTTGTTCATTATTATTCAGCTGGTGACAACAGCATTTATTATTTGTGTGTTAGTGACTGGAAATTGTTAAGTGATGGAGGAGCAGTCAAACAAAGCTAGGTGGAATTAACTTTATGCATGCTTGGTAGATGATACCAGACTTGCAGTACTCTGTATATTCCCCAAATACTCTCTGATTAAGTACCATTTATAGACCTAATTCAGCCTAGCGGAGTCTTTTAAGCAGTTTTAAAATCTTCTCTGAAAATATTGAACCCTAAGTATTTTCAAATATATTTTTAGTGGAAAAAAATTCTATATTGCAGTAAATCTATCATCACAGCTACCAATTCCTTGAGCTTAATTATGACACTACTAAATGTGAAAATCTATTCAGCGCTAGGAACACTTTTCACATTACATTCACGCTAAAGATTGGCTGTTAAGAGCTCATTACTGGTAGTTTTCTAAAGAGCGGTTTATTAAACACTGTTACCTAATAAGCATCTTTGGTGGTGCAAATTGCTGAAAACAGTAATGAGTCTGATTAGACTTCATTTCAATTACGACAGCTTGTCTTGCAAAAAAAAAAAAAAAAAAAA
>VXBA01002264.1:593713-613713 GCA_013399895.1 Serilophus lunatus
AAAAAAAAAAAAAGAAATCTCTCCTTGATGCTTTGGAATCTGGCTACAAGGCATTAGATGGTTTAAAAGGAAAATGCCACCTCTGTGTTTCCTTTCCACAGCTCAGTAATGAATAGAGAGCTGTCCAAGTAGCCGTCCAATTTAACACGTTGCAAAACTAGATGGGCAGCATTAGAAGCACAATCCCGTTTGCTTAAAAATTCTACAAAGGATTTTCAGTTAGTATATCTAAATAGGGTCATATTTAGGTTTCCTCTGCTTCCCTTGTGTAATAATATGAAGCTGTAAGAAGGGAGAAAATTAAAATTATACACTCCTATCTTCTTTGCAGAGGTTATGCGTTCCTCTGATTAGTGTAATGCACCTTTCAGTTGTTATCAGTAAATCTTTTACAGATCTGTAAATCTTTTACATGGAATTGCAAAACTCTCACAGCTTTCACAGTACCTCATAACTCACCCTGGTTTTTGTTTTAAGTTTAAAAATTAGTTTTTGGAAGCTAAAACAAATCTTAAGAAATTTTTACTACTGATATCAAATACTTCAATTAATATTTATTTGTTTATGAACTTAATTTTTGATTCTAATGTGTTTAAATAATGTTAAATTTTCCTTTAAGTTGTCCCTGTATTTTACTTACACATTCTGGATGGAAAGAGAAGCATTAATAGAAAAAAATAATTTAAGCTTATAATTGCTGAACACTTAGTAAGATGCTAATGTTTCTGTTGATAGTGTATAGCTTTTTTAAGACTAATTTAATGTGGATACACTTTTCTAATATTATTTAGCACAAAATTAAATGGAGAGTTTTGTAACTAAAACCTTGTAATAAATAATGCCAAGGGAAATGAGATAAGAGGGACATACATTGAAGGATGTAGTGCTGCTGAAAGCATTTTTTGGACTGGGGTCTCAGAGTATGGCTGAAATCAAACTGCTGTCCAGTTAGTTTACAGCAAATTTTAGAAAGGTTCACATTCAATAAAGTTTGAATGCCACTTAATTAGACATAGGAAATTATCAGAAACTGAGCTTGTGCAGCAAAGATCAGAACTCTCTAGATTTTAATGAAATATTTTCTGTGATGCATCTTTATTAAACACTGGCACAAACACCAAATACTGTGAATAAATTATCGTTTGTGTAATTAACTGCTGAATAATTGTTGCCTTAAAAGAAAATCATAAAGCAAAAAGTGGGGCACTTACAGCTCCTTTGCCATACACCGTAAACTTCCATGGTTCTTCTGACTTCAAACCAGAGAAGTGACAGAAGAATCAAGCCCATGAACCTTGAGGTCTAAGGATCTTGTACTGGCACCAAAACCCTTTTTTGGCTCTTTTTTGTGATGTTAGCTTTCTACCTTGTCTTTGAAATTTTTACAGTTAGCTCCGATACATATTTTGTGAGAGAAAGGACTTTCATCACTGTGCATCATCAAACATCAAGTAGTCAGTTTGGGGTTATATTTTTTTATTTTTATTTTATTTTAACAGCATACAAACACAAGTGCTATTATTCAGCTATACAAATGTGTGCCTGTAGAGTGCTTTGAGATGCTAATCAGTGGAGCTTGACTTCTGTACCCTGAAGCAAATTTTAGAAGTATTTCATCATTAGATGACTACATATGCAGTAACACTATGGACAAAATTACAGAAAAATAACACAGTTTATTGTTACTTAAGCTATCAACAGTGCTCAGCTAGTTATTGATTTGATCATCGCATGGATTAGATTTTTGTTGTGTCTTGAAGGCTGTTTACAGAAATGGCTAAATTTATGTGGTAGCTGCAAAGGAATGTGACATTTCATCAACTGGGCTCTATCATTTCCTTCTGTTTTTAAAGACAATGCATTTTTTACTGCCCTCTCAAAATGCTTTTGCACCCTCTCAATGACATACTGTGTGTCTTAGGACAACTTTTCCTGTTGTGGAATGGACCTTGCTTTTTTTCTGAAAAAGGAGAACCAACATCTAATATGAGGAGTTCAGGTTTTTTTGTTTCCCTCTCTCCCAGAACATGGCAAAAATATCAGCATACACAGAGTTCAGTTTCTCAGTTGAGATATTCTGTCTCTAGTGCCTTGGTGCCTGTATGTGTAAAATATATAAACGTGTATATATAGAGAGAGATTTCTATATTTGTCTGTACAAAATTCCCTGTTTCTCCTCTCCCTGTCCCCCGGATAATTTGTCAAGCTAACTGAACAATTCCCTTTAAATGCTCAGGAAACAATACAGTAAGTCTCAAACCAAGAGCGTGAAAAAATTGGCTATATTCCTTTTTTCAGTAGTTAATTCAGATACATTTTATTGAGGGAGCAAGAAAGAATCTTTAGAATTTGTGAAATACAATAATTGAAAGGTTTAAGTCGGGGGAAGATTTATCTCAGCTTAGTGTTTCTAGGATGTCAGTTCTTTGGTTATGCTTCTGCTTTTAATCTTGTTTCTCTGCTTTGGGGGGAGCAGGAAGGGAAGAAAGGGTCAGCTGCTCACACAGTCGAGCCTGAGAAGGAACTGTGCTGGAGCTCTGTTTTCCCTAAGAGTGTGATTAGTATGGTTTTGATGACTTAGCTAAGGTGTTCCCTACCTTGAGGAGGAAATCTTGGTTTCCATGTGCTAACATCATCCCTTCTTGCATCATCTCTCATGTTGGAATATAGACATTTTTTGGTTGGTGGGAGGTTTTTTTAATGGAGAGACCAGTTTGATAATACAGTCATTTAACATGGGATATTCTCTTTGGAAAGACAATTTATGCCAGCACTAACTGCTCTGATGCTCAAAGTAGAGAGAAATGTGTGTGGTGTGTGTCTGGTATGACGGGAAAGAGGGAGAGAGTGGATGAGCTCTGTTAAGAGCTCCCTGCTCTTAATCCTGTGCCACGTCAGGAGCATTCTAAAGCAGTTTATCTTCATATGTCGTCTCGTATATAAGAAACAACACTAAACCCACCAAAACTCATTTCATATGTAGCTTTTTCCACAGCCTTCAGATCAAAGTTATTTTCTTCAGGCTGGACTAAATTATACACAGGTCCCAGGAGTGAAGGACACTGAATTAATGCACTGTGTCAACCAGTCCCGGTTATAGAATATTTTTATCGAAGTGTGAGACGCAACATCTCTTTACTATTTCATTAAAAATTAATGTGCAGATTGCCAAAAAGCAAAAAGCATAAATAACATAAATTTTGTGAAAGCTTTGTACACTGTGGACACATTAAAGATTTTTTTCCGTTAGTATCAGATTACTTCTATATATACATTTAATCAGTGTTTGTTCTCATTTAGTTAATTAGCAGAGGTACTCTAATCTCAGTAAAGCAACTGTTCATACCTTTCCTATCTTGGTAGGTTTTTTTCTTTAGAGGAAAGCAGTATTCCTGGCTACAAGTTGGAGCATTGTATTATTGACCCATATAAATTTTCTTTTTCACTCTTGTTAGTTGAATGTAATGAGTAAAACCTCACTACAGTTATTTGAAACTTACTGAAATTGAGCTTTGCCTTCGTATATGTAAAGTGAATAGGGCTGGCTAGATAAATTCCTGAATTAACCTTCTGTTGCTATACATAAAGCTGTGAAATACAGACATACTCTTTTTAAGTATAATGAGTGAAAACTATATTAAAAATGATACTGTAGTGGAATTTATACAGAGTGCTGCTGCTGTTAATTGGAGGGAAATATATTTTAAATAACTCTTGCTGTGTAACTTGTGTTTTAGAGCTAGGTGATTTTCTAACATTTTTGGAACAGCATGATATAGAAATAATTCAGCATCAGTTAAATCTCTATTTATTGTGCTCCCACTTTGTTCAAATAAAGTATGTCCCTTTATGGCAGTTTTAACCCCATTTATCCTCATGCACAAGTGCTCACCTGTTATTTACTCACATAAGAGAAGGTCGATACTGCAGAACAAGGGGAGTGCTCTGCTGTGACATAAAACATACATATTCATTAGCTCTCCTGTCCCTATGGACATGTGTGGTATGTCCTGATGATCTTCATTTGGCAAAAGGAAGTGAGCTTAAGAAGGAAATTGTCTTAATGGATTTACAATGCATGAAAAAAGGTTGTAAAAATGCTTTATTTGTAGTAAGGAACCAAAGCAATAATTCTAAACGTGAATGAACGTGTAAAAGAAAGCAATTTGCTGAAAGATGATTAGCAACAGAAATGGAAAAAAACAGAATACAAGATTTGAAAATCATAATTTTCAAATAATTTTTTTTTCCTAGAAGAGTTTAGGTCATGATCTGAACGTTCCGTAACAGTCTCCCTAGTGCTGAAAATTTGTTCCTTTTGCCTCACTTACTTGCCAAAAAACAAGTTCAGGGTTTTGTGTTACACCTTCAGTTGATTAAGTGAGAAACACTGTAAGGGACGAAGGTATTTTGTCTGCTCTGCTTTTAAGGATTTGCGTTATGTTCTCTTAAGGTAAATGTGCCTCAAACTTAACTTCTGGAAGACTAATTAAAAAAAAGGCTTCTGCTATTTTGTTGCTTAAAAAGAGACTATGCATTTTGCTGCACTTTTAAAAGCTTCATTTGGGTTTATTGGAGCCTTGAAAGAAGAATTTTGGTGGGAGCACAATCACACTCCAGGTCTAAAACATTTTGCATTTGCAAATGTACATAAATACTTGTGCCAAGTGTCCAAATTCATTCATGAGTATATTTTATCATGTGAATATTTTAATTCTCAGAATCACTAGTTATCCTGCAGGAGTTATATTGCTTCTCATGTTTATATAGGCATAAATAACAGATTGTGTGGTATATTAAATATTTTTAAAATACTTTATAGCTATAAGTGTGTGTTCACTGAACTGCAGAAAGTATTTTTTTAATATAAGTTACGTTTACATTTGGTTCCAATTATTGGTCTTCTGAGTGTTCCCTCAGAAATTATTATGATCTTATTCATTTGGCATTGACAAAGCATGCTAGGTCCTTTAAAGCCATGGTACTGTTCAGAACTACTTGACAAAAACAGCTTAAAAATGTAAATCCTGCTGAGAGGAAGCATAGGTTAAATGAAAACTCAGTTATTGTTTTTGTTAGTATGTTTTCTAGTTGGTTTAGAAAAGTGTTATGGGCAAATGATATGGGCAGACTCTGATAAAGTAAAATATTTCTAAGATAAACTGCAATTAATCACAACTATGACCAATTCTCTACACAGATAGGTTCCAACGTGTGTGCAGAAGTGGTTTTACTTATGGTACGTGATGATTGTGCATCAGTGTGATTACACTTCAAGGATGGAGCCCTGAAATAAGAATGTTTTTGTGTCAGGAACTGCTGCCTCAGAGAAACCACTACCTCCAGGGTGGGCAGCATCCTGGGAGGTCCCGTGACTGCCTAAGTAATGTTGCAGTCCCTATCAACCACATCAGTCAGCTGCTGCTAGGTTGGCCTATGGAGATCCAACGTGCTTCTGCTGGCAAAATATGCTAGTGTCATCTCTGGACCTAGTTTCCCTTTGCTTGCTTCGCTATTATTTCTCCTGATTTCTGTTTCTTAAGGCCTTTGAAGCTGATGAATCTGCTAAAGGCTGTTTAGCCAGAAATGTCTTTGTGACTATTAAAGGCGCTGCTTTATGTAAATGTCAGGGAGGGGGCTTGGGGGAAGACAACTCATTTGCTGTAGATGTATTGCAATTGCTGTTGTAAGGTGTGAAAGTGTGATTTCAAAGGAATAATCATTTGACAATATTTAAGTTAGATAATTAGGCTGTATCTGTTTCGGATTTCATGTCTGGAATTTAGTTTTTAACCAGTCCAAACTCTCATAAAATACATTGCATTTTTCTTACTGTTTTTATCTGTAAGTGCTGTTGACATATATGTGATCCTTCATATTACTCGTGATTTAAGTGTTTTGTTTAAAAGATTGAAATGCTTTTCACTATCCTTGCTAGATGGAAATTGTATTGTAAATACCCTTCCAACAGCTTGCTCCCACTGATGCGTGGGGTGTGCATATATAGTATGAGGAAGAACAGACCCCTACCAAGAAAATGCTGAGAGCACTTCCAGCCTTGTTTTTGTGAGTTTGTGGATGCCACTTACTAAAAAAAGCTTCCAAAGTTGGGACTGTACAGCTGGGCATCTCAGTTGGAGGTTCATCCTCCCACCAAGTCCTTTGACGTCAAAGGAGTTCCTCATGGACTAGAGCAGAGGTCTTCACTGAGTAATTAGAAAATAAATGTGGGAATCATTTTCTTTCCTTTTTTTTTTCCCCCCCCCTGCAAAACATAATTAGCTCAATCCACTCTTCAAAATCCCTCCTGTTTCCAATTAAGAGAGATCAGTTGCACTATCTTCAAACAGCTGAAATTATGCTTATTAATAAAAAAATGGAGTGTAAAAGAATTGTTTTATCTTGAATTAATTTTTATTATGGGACATATGACAGTATACAGTCTTATAAAACATTATCAGATTTAGTACAAAATCCAGTGAGTTGTGTGTCCTACATCTTGAACAGTGGTTACAGTATGACTCATTTATTCAGCTCTGCCCCATGCTTAAGAAGGATTTTAAAATGTGGTTTTAGGGCCTGATCTTCAAGGTACTAGCACCTTCCGCTCTCACTGAAGTAAGAGGTTTGAAGTGTACTGGCATGTTCCCAGTGAAGTACCTAGTCAAGTTGATAACTGTTTTGACTGAGTCAATCTCTGTATGCCCACAAGAAGTAAATCCTTGGCTAAAATTGTTCTAGTCTGTTGTGTAAATACTCAATGTCTTGAATAATTTGGGGACAGGATTGGGAGTTGCAGTTCAAAGGGAAGAGACAGCTTTTGGGGTCTTTGGCTAAACGTGTATGCAATCCAAAGGGATGAAGTTCACATCTACTTTAGGGGGGAAAGGATTGGTGGTACTCAAGACTTGTGGTTTTTCAGTTGTTTCCTACCTTGCAACAATGTACTCCTACCAGTGTGTTATGGCAATTATCAGAAACATCTTGTTTGCTTGTTGGCTCCTGATACAGTCTAGCCCTTTTCAACAAGGCATTATGCAGTAGCTCGGATCATATTTAACAACAGGCCTAAAGTTAAGAATCTGATTGAGCTTCTGATGTTTGCTAAGGAACCTCCATATTTGTGATAGGTAGGACCTATGCACTGCAGGGATGAACAGGGCAGAAATAGAGAGACCACAAGAGGAGAATTACTGTTTTCTTTTGCATCAGGCACATTGAAGGAACAGTTGGAGGCCCCTGATCTGAAACTGAAACTTTGGGAGGCTGGTTGGGAAGGTTGGTGTGCTGCCCTGTTTCTAGTGCCTGGTACACAATAGCTCTGGGACATTCATCTTTTTCTCACCAACACATCTGGAAGAGAAATGCAACCTCTGCTAGTATTTTCAGAAAACCACTGTTGCACATGATTTAGTTTGATTATTTTATTAGAGGTGTAAATAGGTGAGAGATTTACTGAAGTCCCACTATCCTTTATCTAAAGTATATTGTTGCTAGCCAAGTTAGTGAGTTGGACATTGTATATCCTATGTGGTGGTTTTATCCAATGTGGTCTTAGCTAGTATTTCTCAACATTTCCATGTTTGTTTTCAACAGAAACCTTTGTATTTAAATTGAAAGGAAAAGCTAGTTATTTATCTTTTTTGACAGATATAATCCTGTAAGAGGATGAGAAGTTTGACCCGATACTGAGGGCGCCAGTGTTGAGGGGTTCTTTGCATGCACAAACTCATTCAAGCTCCCAGCAGGATCAGGCCCCATTGGACAGCCAGGATGTATGGGATGTTACTTGTTCCTTTTTGAGTTCAGATTGCAATATTATTTTTCTGTACCTCTGGCATTATTTTTTCCTCTTTTTTTGTTTTTGTTTTGGTCTGGATTTGTTTGTTTTGTTTATTTTAATGCATAGATCTGAATATGGAAGTGGATTTGTGCCATATGGAATTATGATATGTGAAACTGATGAAGTACTCTATTAGATTTTCCATTTTCAGGCTAAATGCACAAAATTAGAATGGGAAAAAATGGTGAAACACTTGGTTCAAAGTAATTCAATAATGAAATTGTTGACTATAATTACTTTAAATGTAATTCAGATAGATCTAACTGGAAGAATTATGGAGGAGGAATGTATAGCAAGGCTGTCAGGACAAGGAAAAATAGATACTGCTAAGAAAGCCTAACTGCCTCTCTATATAATGTATTAAATTTATCTTAAAAGCAATTCTCTGATAAGTACATACCTGTACTTAAAGAACAGAATCTATTCCTTTTGCCTTTTACAGCCCATACCAGCACACTTTACACAGTTCAAAAATGTCGATAGCACAGAGGATTCCTAAGTTAGCAAAGGTTTTTTTTGAAAAATACATTCAACCTTGCATTGCTTCTGGAATTTCAGTAAGTTATTAAGCAAATACACTATCCGCAGGACTGTGGTTTATGTCAGAGTTTAAATTACACTAAAATAAAAAAAGGCAACCTCTAAATATGCCCTCATTTACCTGATTTTAGATGTTTATGCCAGCATTTGGATTCCTAAAAAAAAGAAATGCAGGAAGATATATCAGCTCAAACAAAAACCAATTGATGAAATAAAATTTAAAACATGGAACGGAAGTGGCTACAAACATGAAACAATTTGGGACTGAGAAGGGGGAAGGGGAGAAATGTCTGTATAATTATAAAGAACTACAGCTTCTTCTGCTTTTTTTTTTTTTTTCCTCCCAAGTCAGACATTCGACTTGCTTCATTCAATTTTTAAATTATTAACAAATAGAGTCAAACCTAGCAAAAGTTTCCTGATTTTTTTCAATTAATATCAAATTGAGTAAATGGCTCTTTGTGTCCCTCAGTCCAGACCATTCCACTGGACTCCATGTAAATACAGATTTCTTCATTGCTTACTAAAGCAAAAAATATGCTTACGGTTAACTATTAACCTCAGCTTCCAAATAACACTAATGATTGCGATGTGCTGGAATAAATGCTCATGTTTCGTGGGATGAGAACAGTCCTGTTCTCTTAAGCTTATCTAATCAAAGCCTAACCCTGCCTTTACAGCCTTTGTTAAATGCACTGGTATTTAATATGCATCAATAAATAAACTTTCAATTATTGTGCAGTGAGCATATCCAAAGATAGCATGACAATGTGAAACTACTGGTCTATCTAGCAATTATTCTAAATAAAGAATGCTGATGATGTGATTTCCCTCCTCCTCTTATAATGGATAATTTAGATTTTCTGACATTCTTTTGCAGCCTCATAATCAGGAAAATAAATTAATCCAGACGAATAAAATTCAAATAATCAAATTTTTATACCATCTAAATACATCTCCTCGCTCTGATGAGAAATTTAATTATTTTAAAAGCACATGATCCATTCTAAATAAAAAAGACCAACTGATGAAATTTTTGAAGTATTTGTGAAAGGTATTTTGAAAAGTGGGTAGTGTGTGATATATACTGCTGTACCTCTGACCTAGTACATTCTTTTACCTCTTTAAATCGAATAGGCACTGTTTTAAGCAGTTAAAGACAATGTGCCAAAAGCATATTCATTAACTACAGTACAAGTACCAGCCCAGCCAGGTCCTCTGCTCCATCCATGTCTATTTTACCTTCTTTTTTCAAGAGTTTCATTGCTGCTTTAGTGCATTCTTTGCAAACAGTGTTTCTCGTGGGATCTGTTCATTAGTATCTAGTGAAACATCAATCTACTCAAGTTCTTCTGCATCTCTTTAACAGAAGCTTTCAGTGTTTTGGTAACGTATTGCAGAACAGTTAGGTTCTGTTTGTTGGTTGGTTTTGTTTGGCCTTTTTTTTAATGGGACAATGAACTTGTATGCTGTTACGCAGTTCTATGTTATGGGAACATTAATATTTTTGCCTTTTAAAAAAGCTTGTAGTAAATCTCATGAAATTAGAAGAATTTTAGATACTGATTACTTGCAATTGGCTCTTGATGATTTGCTGTTCAGATTTCCAGCAGAGTTTAACAAAATATGATTTCTGGAAGGCTTCTGATAGTTTCTCATTAAAAATGCTTTTTTAAATGTGCATTTTTTAAATGCAATCATCTAATTGCATGATTTCAATAATTTCTCCCAATTTTCTGATATACTTACCCCCTCTGAAAGGCAGTGGTTGAAACATCAGAAACAATTAGCAGAAGATGTTATATTAATGCTAAATGAAAGAAATCTGCCAAAATCTCAGAGCTTCATTTATCAAAAGTATTCCTCCAAATTAACTTTTATAGGACAACTGTATAATTGTTAGCAGACATTTTTCTCAAGTTGTCAAAGTGTTTGAAAAATGACAGAGAAAGAAAACACTCAGGAAGAAAAAAAAATCCGCAAGTAGTCGTCAATGGAGTGCTCAGGTGAAGTGGGATTTGCAATACTTATACTAATAAAATATAAAGCTCAATTACAGGTACTTTGCAGTTTTCAGCCTAAATTTAAATGATTTGGTGATTTGCAAATACATGAATCCAAAATGAAAAAAAAAGAAGAATCCGAATGCAAATGAGTGCAACCACAATAAAATATAATTGCAAATGAATCTGTTGCTTTATTCATTTATTGTGTAATTACTGCAATCCTTCCCACCTTGTTTTCAGTATTTCTTAATCATTAAGTCGGAAGCATGACAGCAGTGCCAGCCCTGGCATGATTCTCTTTGACTAAAACCTTGTAAATTAACACAATTAGCACAGCATCATCCTGCTAATTAACTTCCAGTGTCTGGTGCAGTGGTTTTGCAAACAAGGAAGAGGGAGTCAGAAGGGAATAAACATGCCATTCTGTTACCAAACTGTGTGCTGTGTTAGGCTTAGCTCAGCGAGGCTAAGCTGGCCATGTCAGATGCCAAAGTCAGGCAATGAAGAGCTAAAGGGGTTGGGGAGAGAAACAGGAGGGGGTAGAAGCTGTCAAAATAGACTGCAGTAATTCAGAGGGGAGCGAGTGCCACAGATGCTTCATTTCGACCAGGCCTCCTCTTTATCAGGGAATCTGTGCCAGAGGGCACAAGACTGTTTGCAAAAATCACTTTTGGTAATACGAGAGAGATTAAGGAGGTCTATTTGATACAGCTGGACAAAACGCAGCAATGTGTCTACCATGCATAGGTACGAATTGGAAGGGGTTATCTTAACGCTTGTAAATTGCTCTTACCTGATGTGATGGATTACAAGGAGGGGATAATTCACGTCACATTATTAAAAGATTAATTGCTTTAAAGTGAAATCTGCATTTTTCTCTTTTTTTTCCTTTTACTTTTTTTTTTTGTTAGGTCTGGTTTTGGTTTTATATTGTTTCTTCTGGGTTTTTTTTGTAGGTAGCTGTGGAAACCACAGAACTTTTAGAGACTTGGCTTCATTTCCTTTTCCTTTTCTTCATCTTTTTTTTTTTTTTCCTTTATTTTTTTTGTAACCCTCTTTCTCTGTACCCTGGAGGCTGTGAAGCGGAGGTGGGGGAAGAGAGAGAGCAGGCGAGGAGACCGACAGACAAGTCATGCTTGTTTTTTTTTTTCCAGACCCTCAACAACAGAACTGAGAGGCAGAAAGGAGCCAGTTGTAATTCATACCGAGTTGTAGGCTTTGTGTGATGAAAGCGACAGAGCGCTGCCTGGGAGATTGCTTTGCTGCACTCCACGAAGCAGATTTGAAACTGTCGTGGACCACTTTAGATGAGAGTTGGATTATGGAATGACCTGCTATGTCTGTGTCATATTGTTCTGCGCAGGGTGCATTATACTCTGCTAACTAGGTGTTCAGTACCAAATAAGAGAGGTATCCTAGATGTGATCTGTCAGCTGTGTCTCATATTTTTATATTGGTTAAAATATAAAATTGAAACAGTGATGAAAGAGGGCAGAGCCTTGTGTGTTAACAGTAAATCTGCACTCAGAGTATTTAAAATATATTTGTCTTAATTACTTTAAGAAATATAGCATTACCTGTAATTTTTATAGAAAAAATAACCCCCTACTGAATTGGCAAAAGATGTGTCTACACATGTGTGTGCCTATAATGAACCAAGCAGTTCATACTGCTTCATATGGGCATTGCATTTTCTTTCCTTAAGGACTGGTGGTGTTAAGTGCAGTGTTTCAGAGAGCTGAAGAAGTTCACAGACAGTATGTTTGAGAACTCATTTAAAAACATGTGAAAAAGGCTGAGGTCACTGTTAACTTTGCTGTTTCCTACTGCCCTAGGCTTGAAGATGCAGTGGACGCCGGAGCATGCCCAGTGGCCAGAACAGCACTTCGATATCACTTCAACCACCCGGTCCCCTGCCCATAAGGTGGAAGCCTACCGGGGGCACCTGCAGCGCACCTACCAGTATGCCTGGGCCAATGATGACATCTCGGCTCTGACGGCCTCCAATCTTCTGAAAAAGTATGCAGAAAAATATTCCGGTATTTTGGAAGGCCCAGCCGAGCGGCCCATTCTCAGCAATTACTCTGAAGCTCCATCGGGACTGGTGAACGGTCGGAAGAATGAAAGTGAGCCTTGGCAGCCGGCACTGAACTCGGAGAGCGTGTATCCCATGAACTGTGTCCCAGATGTCATCACCGCCAGCAAAGCTGGGGTAAGTGCAGCCCTCCCTCCCGCAGATGTCTCAGCCAGCATTGGGAGCTCTCCTGGGGTAGCCAGTAACCTGGCTGAACCCAGTTACTCCAGCAGCACCTGTGGAAGTCACACCGTTCCCAGTCTTCATTCAGGGCTCCCATCTCAGGAATATGCCGCAGGATACAACGGCTCCTACTTGCATACCAGTTACAGCGGCCAGCCAGCACCTGCACTTCCGTCCCCTCATCCATNCTCCAGTTACAGCTACCCTTCCGCCAGTTATCCTCCTCAAACCGCTGTTGGCCCTGGGTACAGCCCTGGGGGTGCCCCGCCACCCTCAGCTTACCTGCCTTCAGGAATCCCTGCTCCAACCCCTCTGCCCCCAACCACTGTCCCCAGTTACTCCTACCAGGGCCACGGACTGACGCCCATCGCGCCATCTGCCCTGACAAACAGTTCAGCCAGCTCCCTTAAAAGGAAAGCTTTCTACATGGCAGGGCAAGGAGAAATGGACTCCAGTTATGGAAATTACAGCTATGGCCAACAGAGATCTACACAGAGTCCCATGTATCGAATGCCAGACAACAGCATTTCAAATGCAAACAGGGGGAATGGTTTTGACAGAAGTGCTGAAACATCATCCTTAGCATTTAAGCCAACAAAGCAGCTAATGTCCTCTGAACAGCAACGGAAATTCAGTAGCCAGTCCAGTAGGGCTTTAACACCCCCATCCTATAGTACTGCTAAAAACTCACTGGGTTCGAGATCAAGTGACTCATTTGGAAAGTATACCTCCCCAGTAATGAATGAGCACGGTGATGAGCATAGGCAGCTCCTCCCTCACCCAATGCAAGGCCCGGGACTTCGTGCAGCTACCTCATCCAACCACTCTGTGGACGAGCAACTGAAGAATACTGACACACACCTCATTGACCTTGTTACCAATGAGATTATCAACCAAGGACCTCCTGTGGACTGGAGCGACATTGCTGGCCTAGATCTAGTAAAGGCCGTCATTAAGGAGGAGGTTTTATGGCCAGTATTGAGGTCAGATGCATTCAATGGACTGACTGCTCTACCTCGGAGCATCCTTTTATTTGGACCTCGGGGAACAGGCAAAACATTAATGGGCAGATGTATAGCTAGTCAGCTGGGAGCCACCTTTTTCAAAATCACTGGCTCTGGCCTTGTCACAAAGTGGTTAGGGGAAGGAGAAAAAATTGTCCATGCCTCATTCCTCGTGGCAAGGTGTCGCCAACCCTCAGTGATTTTTGTTAGTGACATTGATATGCTCCTGTCCTCTCAAGTGAGTGAAGAACATAGTCCAGTAAGTCGGATGAGAACCGAGTTCCTTATGCAGCTGGACACTGTACTAACTTCTGCCGAGGACCAAATAGTAGTAATTTGCGCCACAAGTAAACCAGAAGAAATTGATGAATCTCTTCGAAGGTACTTCATGAAACGACTTTTAATCCCACTTCCTGACAGCACAGCGAGACACCAGATAATAGTACAACTGCTCTCACAGCACAATTACTGTCTCAATGACAAGGAGGTTGCACTGCTTGTCCAGCGCACAGAAGGCTTTTCTGGACTAGATGTGGCTCACTTGTGTCAGGAAGCCGTGGTGGGCCCTCTCCATGCCATGCCAGCCACAGACCTTTCAGCCATTATGCCCAGTCAGTTGAGGCCAGTTACATATCAAGACTTTGAAAATGCTTTCTGCAAGATACAGCCTAGCATATCTCAAAAAGAGCTTGATACATATGTTGAATGGAACAAAATGTTTGGTTGCAGTCAGTGATGCTACTTAAAAAAAATGTAATGAATGTTGGCACACACAGAATCTGCTACATAGGGTAGAGAACCCTTTTCAGTAGTGTTCAAATTGCAAAGGGTACTGGGAAGACTACAATTTACCTTGCCTCTAAAGAGCCAGGGTATACTTGAAGGAAAAGTGCATCAAACAAGAGCTGCTGATCTGAAAAAGCCACACATGACAGAAAGCGCATGTTGATGCTCAGTTCTGTTCAAGCTAGACAATACTCACCAAGGAGCAAGGTGCAAGTGGGTTGATTTCAGAAGGACATGAACCCTGTGTGTTGATTCCATTCTGCTGTTCTTGAGATTTAGTTGCTGTCAAGTGCCTGAAGTGGTGCTTTATTTTTTGTTTGCCTCACAATTACATTGGTGGCATGTGCTAATATAAAGAGCTTTAACTTCAAACATTATTGGACTAAAGAGATGAACGGTTGTGTTGCGACAGAGAGCCAGATTTTTGCTATTTTAAGAGCAACAGTATTCCTCAATCCTGTCTGTTCTGTGGTGTTAAACTAAGAACAGGTAAAACAGGGTAATGGTAATCTGGACCTTAATTTCTGCAGTTCATTTCTTTTAATGTTCTGTCTGCAAAAACTCAGGAAAGTGATTGTGATTTGTACAGTACCTCAAAGGAATGTGTTGAAAGCACTATGTACTGCTGAGAGTTATAGGCTAGGCTTCAATGTTACTTTATATTAAATATGTATGTTTACCTCAACAATTGGAAAATGGCAAGGAAAATTACTTTGAATGTATCCAGGAAATAACTAAAATGTGATATGACTGAAGCTTTACAGTTTTTAAAAATAGAAACAGAAGCATTTCCCAGTGTTCAGGAATGGTTCTTTTGCCAATTTGTCAGAACAAACCACATTAAGAATGATTTTTCTCGTTGGTAAACTGTAAGAGTTTTCAGCATATTGCTCCTTGATAATTACATGATACAATCTTTAGAAGGTGCATAGATGAATAAAAGAGCCACTTAATTGGTTTATGTTAGCGTCTGAAACGGTGAAACGTAAGATTTGGTAGGATTCTGAGAGGCAAATTACCTTAAGCTGTGACGACTGGCCTTTGTTGTGTGGCTGTAGTCGTAGTTTTGAGGCTATTTTGGTGAAGCTGTAGGGAGTGGAATCAGTGTGGGTCGCTGGCAGAGCTATGAGTTGCAGAGCTGTTTATAGCAATGCAGTGGACCGTGACCAAACAAACAGTACAAATAAAGCAAAACTGAACCCTCAAAGTACATTTACTTCCCTTCCCAAACTGTAAAGTGGAGTTTTTGTTGTGTATGTACGGCTTCATTGTCCTTAATGCAATATTCATTTAGCATCCATTAGGAATCTTAGGCTGGAGTGTGCCCACCATTATTTCTACCTCAGTTTTGTTACTTTTCTCTTGGAAAGCAAAGTAAGAAATAGGGCAAAACCCACCACCAACACAAGTCAGATTACATTAGGAATGCGAACCTGCTAAACAAGTTTCAGAAAGCTGCTGTTTTTTCCCCTGAAGTCAAGTTTTTCTCTGTGTTAGTGCTCTTTACCCCCTCCTTTTTCCTCCTCTGAATAGTGTCTTCCTTCTGGAAAGACTTGCTGGCATGTGTGGCATTTTGCTCAGTCCTTCCCCCACCCCTGGCCCCCCTTTTTCTTTTTTATCCTTTAATGCTTTCCGTGCAACTCTTTTGGTGACAGCTGACTGATGTTGGGTAATGTCTCTGAGCAAGAGCAGTGCGTGTTGCAGCTGCCCAAAGCCTCTGCCATCACATGAACAAAACAGCCTTGCTTTTTTTGAATGTATTTTTTTTGTTTGTTTACTTTAAAGAAACAGTAACAAAACTGTTGCAAAGCACTGGCATTTAGTGTTTCTCTTAAGTAATGTACGTTCAAGACCATTAAATTAATGCACTGAAAAGCCCCAAGAAGAGAGATACCAATCTGTTGCTAAGTCATGTTTGTCTTCTCAAAAAATTGTACAGACCTTGTCCGTTTTGTTAAATCAATGGAGACATTTAGCATTCAGAAAGCTAATGAGGGATTTTGTGATATTGCTGGAAATTTATGACTCTTGATTATTACTTTCCTTTACTTTCCTTTTAATATATATATATATATATATTTAGATAGAACATGCTAAAAACAGAGCAAATAAACCAAAATCTAATTTAAGATGGATTCCTGGCAAACATTTTGTCTATCTAAAACTTTATGTTTTAAGCATAAAAGTACCATTTTAAAAACAGTGCCTTTCACTAAGGATATAGAAAGTAAGACTTAAGTACATCACCTGCTTTTTTAATTATTATTATTTTTATTATTTTTTCTTTTTTCTTTTCAACAGCAATTACAATATGTGATCCTTGTTATGACCCAGTCTTTCTGCTTACCCAAACCTCCACAGGCTGCTTCTTCACACTGGTCATTCCATCATCCTCATATCTGGGAGATCCTGATGTCCCCATTAGCTGTAGGTTCACACTGGCAAGTATGCTGTTGCAGATCGCTGACCCAATTTCTGTCTTAGACATTGCCTTTCATATCTGCCATTGAGCTGTGCTCATTTAAAAGGCTCAGACAAGTTTTGATAAACTGTTTCTCCTAGCCATGCTCCTAACAAAGGTTTTTGCAGCTTGTAAAATGAAAATTACGTACTAGAGCGGGGTTTTTCCCCCTCTTTTTATCCAGTAGCCAAACCCAAAGCAAACAAAATTATAAACAGTCCCTTTGACTTCCAGCTTTAAGTAATTTTCTTTAAAAAGTCACTCTGGGAAACAGATTTTTCAAATGTTAACCAAAGTGAAAAGCAGGCAGAAACTGAGATGGTATGCAAGTGCAGGTTCCACACTCACATGCTCACGCTCTGCAGGTCTCTATTTAGCTTTGAGGCAGCAGAAGTAGAAATCTTCACCCCTATCACAGCTGCTGTAAGGAGAGGAAAATAGAGCCAGGTTGTTACCCAAACCATTCCTTACCAGCAGCTGTCCTTGGCTTCATTCTGGGAGGGTGTCTGTTGAACTTGGTGAGAGCTCAGCCAGGAAATACTAACAGGAGGCACCTTAACCCTTCTCCAAGTATTTTCTGGCCACTCCTTTGATGGAATTCAGAGCTGAACTGGCCACATCCTGTCCTTTTTACTGCTTTCCTTCCTCCTCCCACATTCAGTCCCTGTTTTGTCCCTAGTGAGCAGGTTTTTGGCATGCTGCTGATACTTCACCCCTCTCAGCAGCCTTCTTGTCAAGGAAGGTCCAGGAAGGGTTGAAGCATAATCCTGAACCTGAGCAAGTCCCAAAGATTAGGATTGTTTTTTTAGAAGAGAGACAAAATATGTTTTAATGGTGTTTTCAGGATGAAATATTTGCTGGTCTTAGACATTTCCATGGTAAAAGGCCGTTTGTTTTCTTCTACAATTGGGCAAAGCTGGAGGCTGCTGCCACAAAAATGCCCAAGTGGTTGGCTGGGGCTTCCTGCCACTGGCAAAGTCATGAATTTTAAGGAACCTGAAATGATTAAAGAGCATCTGCTGTGTCAGCCTATCACTGCAGATGCTTTACGTTGTATTTTTATGTGTGGATTCCATTCTTCATCAGCTCATTTTCTTCCTTGTACCTTCAGTTACAATTCTACAGCAACAAAAGTAAAATAAATTGGAGGAATATTTCTGCAAGCTGAAGGATCAATATCAATTCAAGGAGGAGTTCATAATGACCTTATGGGAGACAGAAATGAAAATACTCTATACTTCTGGCATGTTTCTCTTCAAAATATTTAGAACATTAGTGACAATATATAAAAGTTTGCTGACTGAGCTGATCAATGGAATGTGAAGGCAGTTTACTTTAAGGCTATTTACTTTCACATGGATTATTTATCTGTTAGTCAGTCTGTATTCTACTCAAATGCAGATAGATGGGCAAAATGTTTTCTTGAGCATTACAAACCTACCGAAGGGAAAATCAACCAACTGACTAAAATCCACAGGCCAAACACCATCTGGGTGTCTTTACCAGCTATTTGGAGGCTGTGCTCTGTAAAATGGTACAAGGTCATATTTAGGTGTTTTTTCATAGGATGTTTCTTTAGGGGATTGTCTAGTTAAAAAGATGCAAATTAATTCCTGCATCAAGATGTTAATACACTGAAAGCATATTTGGGGATATGACCAAGGTTTCACTGTCTGCAAATACATATGGCTTCAGGTAAAGGGCTGTTCTTATAATCCCCCTGCATTTTTCTCTCAAGCACTCCATCATGAGGAAGAGTGCATTACTCAGTAGATCTGAAAGATACACTTTGTCACAAAACAAGGCCCCCAGAAGTTGTAGGGCCCTCCTATGCTTTCACTTACACCAATCTGAAGGTGGTATAACCTTCTTGACTTAAAGGAATTACTCCTGATTTCTGCCCTTGTTACAAAAGTCATCCCTCTGATGTATAATAATCTATGTCTGTTGGTTTTCATCATCAGCTCTGAAAGCTAACCTTGTTCTCACAGCACTAACTCTTTTCCATCTTGTATGTGTGCATGTGTGTATATAATATTTATATGTGCATACACACCGTGTCCAAAAAATAGCTTTGTCTCTTTACATAAAAAAGAAAAAAAAACAAACAAACAAAAAAAAAGGAAAAGTCATTTAATCATCTGCAGATTTATATGAAGCACATTAGTAAACATGGAAATACTAGTATTTCAGAATTCAAAAAAGTCCCACCTGTGCTGGTGACTAACCAATACATGAACTGAAACTCACACTCTGCAAGGACCTTTGGTTGACATTCGATTTTGAACCTGCCAGATGCATTTTTGTGAACCAGGGATACTGCATCTTTAATGAACAAGTCTCTACTCTTTCCCCTGTTTTTAAATACAACACAAGCAGTGTAGCACTAGGCACTGCAATTGTCAAAGACAATTAGACTGAAAGCAGGAAAATTTCACCTCCCTGTCTCAGTGATATGTAGAATGTCGGCAGTATGGGTCAGCCTTGCCACAGAGTTGTGTGAGAATATATGAATCAGTCCTATAGAATGTTAAATATTTATAAAATGGTTCTGTACTACACCAAGGTTGGGAGCACATTCATTCCTTCTTGTTGTTTTATAATAGAAAAAAAAAGCAAAAGTTTATTTCCAAACCTAAACTTTATGTGGTTCTTTTTTCTTTTTTTTTTTCTTTTTATTTTGTTTTTATTCTCGTGGTTTATATGCGGTTGCTAGAGGCTTTTCATTTCCTTTTTAAAAATATTTTTCATCAGATGTGCGTTCAGACATTTGTTCTTTAAAACCATTTCTACCTCATTGCTACATATTGTACATGTAGTATTTATTTGTTGTCTTTTTTTGAATGTCATGCATTTCGTAAGAAAAAGACTTGTCCTTGAACTTGAACAGTCTACCTCAGAAAGACTGTCTTTACACTGAACAGTATTAACAACCTAAATGATAAGACGCATTAGCGAAGTGTGGCAGGGTAGATAATGCACGAGTACTTGGGATACTGATGGACTTTTAATTGTACTCATAACACAAGACTGCTTAAAGGAACTTAAAGGAAATTATGCACTGTGTAGGTCTTCATCAAGGTCCCATTTTGGCATGCTATAT
>VXBA01002264.1:623713-680582 GCA_013399895.1 Serilophus lunatus
AATCAGCCTCTAGTGCTTGGACCCTATCTGGAAATCAAGTAGGTTTTGACTGAGGTATGTACATTACATGCCTACAAGGGGCAACAATCTGGTGTGGAAGGGTCATGCTTGCCTAAACTTTAGATGAATAAGGTGATCTTTAGAATAGTATTGCATCTAATATCTATCTAGTACAGATCTTGTTTCTAAATTAAAAACCAGTTCCACACAAAGTCAAGACAGGTTGTTTTGTTGAAATGCAAACCTGCAAATGGTTGGTAAATCCTACTCTATAATTTTTTCTTTGTTATAGGATTTTTTTTCCCTCATTTGTATTTTACATCTATGTGAGTCATTTATACAAATTCAACACAAAATACCTAACAGTAAGCTTTTAACATAAAACCTTGCCAGGTGCCATATTTTGTTCTCTTCTTTTTATATGGATATTACCTATTCTTCTAACAATTTAACAAAGCTTTTCATTAAATCTCTGTAATGCAATTAATGTAGATGGAAACAAATTTTCGGCGAACATGAAATATCAGTTTAGAATATATAGTTTAAAAGTGTCTGTAGTTTGATTATAATATTGTTTACTTTCATTCAAACTGTGATTGTATCTTTATTCAGTAGTTTTTATGGGTTTGAAAAAGTTGAGTCCCTTTTCTCCTTTTCAGCTTGTTTTCAGAATTTGAAAAACGGAAATACAAAGGGAGCTGTGGCAGCTGAATTCTCTTTCATGTGTGTCCAGTCCAGGTGAAGCCCAGCATAATATAGTGTAATATGTCTCTTCAGTTCTCTGATACAATGACCTGTGCATCCTCTAAATCCCCCACAGAATGCACAGACTCAGACTGATTGAGGTGAGTATGGACTTAAGTATATATTGTTCTTTGTAGCTCTGAGGAATTGGCACTTTTGCCAAATGTGAGATGATACGGATTGTAATCTATTGAGATACGAGTTCAGACTGGGCCTTGGTATGCATTGTAAGAATAACTAAAGATTTGTCTAGAGCAGGTTTTGTGTTGGCCTTTATATTTTTTTTATTCCTCAAAACAAAAAACCTGCTCCCCCCGCTTTTTTCACATTTTCTGACACTTTGCAGTTCCATTAGCAACAGTAATAATGAAAGTATCTTTGTGGTAAGATTCTGTTGGTGGAGGCTGGGATAACATGGCACTAGAAATCCCATCCTCTTCCTCAGGGGTATTGACGCAACCTTAGAATTAAACTGGTAGAGGGTATGCACATGGGAACCATGGATTTTACTCCTCCTGATGGTATAGACTTAAAAAATATTTATTCTGGCAAAGGTGAATGAGTATTGAGCATAGATGCTCCCAAATCATAGGTCATAACTATGTGAACAAGTCCAGTAAAATTGGGCAAGAAAAATTTATTTTGTTTTGCCATAATAGTAAAGGGCAGTGGTTTATCTTATAGGTCTTGGTGAAAAAGGAGTATTTTAAATGTTTAGTCTTTTGTTCCATAATGAATGAGAAACAAGTGGTCTAACAACTTAACAGAGAAGGCAGTTACAGCAATTAAACAACATTTTTCATAATCCCCAAACTTTTCTGTTGGAATCAGAAGCTTGATCCTGATCCTAAACTAATATAATTGTATTGTGAGTTCATACCTCTCTCTGGCTCCCTATCTGGTGTACAAAACTCCCCTTTCTTCCCTCGTCTTGGCACTTTGAAGGAGTTCCTCTCTCCTTACCTTTGGGGCCAGCTTCCTTTGGCAAATAGACTAGTTAACAAACCTAGCAGGTTTCTTCTATGTCAGTAACGCTATTTCTGGCCATTCAGCTTTGCTGTCCCTGTGCTGCTTGGGCTGCCCTGCCTATGGCTGCACTTGGCTGGGGCTGCTGGCAGACAGCCCGGAGAAAAACCCTCCTCCTGTTTCCTCCGTGTGCTATAGGGCAGAGAGGCTGATAGAACTGCTGCTTTTCTGCCTTCAAGACTATAGCCCTAAATCTGTAACCACAGGCATACATAACAGGATCTTAAATGGTTAAATAAATAAAATTATCACAGCAATGTTTTAGGTCAGCAAAAAAAGGATAGATTTGAAAGTGTGGCTCTTAGAAAAGTTTTGGGAGAAGTAAAGACCCTGAGAGATGTTTTCATTTATGAATAACAGGCAGTAAAATTAATTGGAATCCTCATAGCTAACCCAGTTGAAGTTTTACTAAATTCAAGATTTTTAATATTAAATATAAAAACGCAGCTTTGGACTTTAACATTTAGATTACTGTTTTTCTTTCACAAAGTCAGAAAAAGGTTTAGATTTACATACATTCCTCAGTAACATTTTATAAAAAATATTTTTTATAGTATTTTCAATTGCTACATTTCCAATTTTAAACTACTTTAGTCAGGGTCATCCTGTAATCTAAATTTTTAGGCATCATTTTTTTCTTCCAGCAGTTTAAAAGGAAATATAAGAACATTGACATTTTAACAGTCGCCCATAAGAGATAGCTTGTTGATGTTTGGGTTAACAGGAATAAAACACCCAGAATTTATTACTCTAATTGGCTGTTTTTGTGCTAACACATGTGCATTAGTATGTTCTAAAATATCTTACCAAAATGCCTAAACACATTTCAACAAATCTGTTTGAACTCTACATTTCTGCTGCAGGCAGAATAATGTCTTGGTTTTATGTTTGAATCCAAATTTCTTGCAAGGGAGATTATGGATTCATCAAGGAAGAGTCTTTCATGCAAATACCATCTGCTTCAGGACTCAGCTTTGCAGAGAGTGGGAAAATTCTTTGCTAACATATAAAAGATCGAGGTGGAGAACCTACTCCAGAAGGCTGAGGTGTAAAGATCCAGCTCCCATGGCTGGGTCTGTAATAGCCCATCTGCAGTTGTGTTGGCACACCATGGTACCTCTGTCTGTGGGTGAAATTCACTGGTTACTTTTAATAGCTCATATTGTTTTTCTCAGAGTATGAGTGGATTTATTTTTATGTACTTTGAACTTTTCCTTTTAAGAGTTCAGGGGATGCAAGGTAATGTAGGATTTTAAAAAGTACATGTTTCATTCATCACTCGAAATTAAAACTACTCACCTTGTATAATTCTCATTCAGCTCACAATCTTGGCCCTTGGGGAAGAGAGGATAAAATTAATGCAAACAGAGCAGGAGAAACCTGAGTGAGAGGGTTCTGTTTTATACAGCCAATGGTGTCCTCAAGCTAGATAGCTTGTATAGCAAGTTTTTCCTTATGTAGATATTTGAAAGCAGAATGTGTTTTCCTTCTGGCAGAATCCAGTTAGCGACCAGTGTATTTACAGTTTCAGCTTATGAGAAACAAGGCTTACATCTATTAAATCTTAATCTCTTTTTCCTCCTGAAATCTACTGAAAACATCCTTTAAAGTTTATTTTAAAGACTGAACTTTAATACAGGAATGCTGAATTTGAGTCTTTATGTAGCAGAACTCAACACCCGGAGAGTAATTTCACCAAACATTCACAAAGTTGGCAAATGTAAGTGCAGTAAAAACTATGAGTATTCAATTGAGCACAGTAGCACAGCATTGTCTAATGTAATAAGAAAACAGTTGGGGAAATATATGTCCGATTTTTTTGGTATTCAGATACAGAAATGCAATGGGGAAAGCTGAGTTTCCAATGCCTTTCTCAGCTTAAGAAAAGGAATGATAAAACAAGGTTGAGAAATCTCCTGCTGACTTTCAAATGTAGGCGCATCGGGGAAAAATATCTGCTTGACCAATGACCTTACCTTTCTTTAGCCGCTAAAAGTTGATCCTGAGATATCAACATATATTCTCAATTTTGTTGAAAAAAATTTTTGGAGCCTACATTTTACTCTTAAAGAAGATATTAAAAATTTATATTTCTAGTACTTTTCTAGCACTCAGTCAGGATGTTGTCAATGCCATCATTTCATGGCTTAGGTCAGCCTTGTATGACTTGTCAATATTTCTGTTTCAAATTTTCCTTCACTAAAAGTGGTTGCAACTATGGCAGGAGTCAGTAAGACTGGATACAAATGTTAGGTGACAGGTAGTCAAGTGTCAAAAAAGTCCATAGTCAACATTGACTTCCATCAAAAGAAGATTGATACTGGCTTGTAGCTGCATTTTTCAGTTACCAAGAACTACCATTCTTCAATTAGTAAGCAAGTTGAAATTTGGTAGAAAAGAAAAAAAAAAATTGAGATAATGGATCCTTATTTGTTGGACTACTGCCATGTGCTCACTTCTGCTTCCTGCTAAAACACATGCTTAAAAATTACAAGCTAACACACACGCACACACCTGTTCCTTAAAAACTGAATGTACTTTTTGCTGTGAATGGAATAAAAATTCCCTCTGCTTCCTGTCTTGCTGCCCTCAAATACACTTTTTCCTCCCTCTTCAACAGCCTATTGGCACTTGAGGGGAAAAAGTTTGTACAAAATTATTTGTAGATTGTGAGAACACAGATATTCAACCTAAAACCTGAGTGTATCATAACCCAACTCAACTGTCAGCCAAGCACTCCCTTTCCAAATCGAATAGCTAAATAAGACTAGTGAAAGGGTTTACAACTACCCTGAGGATGAAGAAGTGGTTAAGGGACTGCAATGTTAATACACAACTAGGAGGTGGAAGTCAAAAGCAACTATAAGATATCTAGGATATTGTCATCTTTCTTAAAATATTTATGTAAGAGGAATCTAAAACGGGAGTCCAGCTGAAGCATAAACATCCTTACTCTTCACCCTATGCAAGGAAGTGAGGAGGAGCAGCTCTGGCACTTTTCCCAAGCCTAAAAGCTGTCCTTAGCTGTATGCGTTCTGCAGCACCTTGAGGGGGATGTGTTGACCAACAAAAGTCAGATGAGATAATGGTGGGTCCACTTTCAGTCACTTCAGTCTCTGTAGATCAGCTGTGCAAGGCATCTACAAACATTCCTCCAATCTGTCAAATATCCGGATATGTAAAAAAACAGTATTAAAAAATTTAAAAATGAACTAAAAAATTTATAGAAAATGTGAGTACACAAATTATTGCACATGAATTATTGTATGTCATATGCTAACATGCTGATTTTTTTTCCACCAAACATTGAGAACACGAAGGCAGCAGAGCTTCTCTCTTCTACAGGCACAACTCTTTTTGCCTCCGCTTTTTGTATTCATTTATCTTAGATATTAGGATTCCTGTTTCCATTGTCCTTTTGCTTGTAGGCAGCTTGGCTTCCAATGCCAACAGCTGCTGCTGCAGATGCTGCCAGGGCTGTTCTAGGAAGGCTTCCCAGAGTGGCCTCTCTCATGTGTGCAAAACCAGAGGGGAGAGATGGGGACTTATGGATGAGGAATGAGGCTGGAGGTCTGGCCTCACAGCATGTAAAAGCCTTGTTGAATGCAGGACATATATGAGGGTTTTCTTGTAAATACTGAAGTCAAGCCACAGGACCAATACAGAGGAAATATCAGCAAATCAGTAAGTGGCAAAACTGATCTAGGGGCTGGTCTCAAGGCCCAGAAGACTACAGTAAAGCAAATGTGGTCTCAATCTTCAATAAAATTTGACATATTGGATAAGTTACACGGTCCAAACTGTGGTTTGGTCCGGAGCTGGCTGAAGCCATGAGCTGCTTCAGGTGATGCAATTTTCTGAGATTATGTATAGTTGGAATAGTTTGAATCTTTACAGACAATTCTCTTAAGATACTACTGTGTTTGAAATTCTTCACTGGTTTGGGGTGCTACAATGGACTGATGGATTTGTGGGCAGATTTTTGGCAAAATGAGCACGTGTGAGATAAATGTTCTCTCCTTTGGGACTCAGAACACCATATATTGCCATGATCACTAGTGGGGGCTGCATTTCTGCAAGTTTGTCTGCAGGGATGCAATGTTCTACTATAATTTTTCTCCTTAGGACTGTATTTAGCACAGTTTTGTCACAGAGGATGGGAACAGGTGCAATACTGTACTCCTTAGAGTTAATAAACTGATTTTGTTTTGTATTTGGTTCCTAATATTAAAATCAGAGTAGTGGACACAAGTGAATTCCTATGAAGACAAGGATACTTTAAATATATATCTAACTGGATCCATTTTCCAAATTCAACAGTATATCATCTCTTTTTTTTGAAAACTAACGTTTTTATTTTGATTTTACTATCTTTTATTCTTGTGCCAATACTACCACTTACTGCAAAGCTCAGTATTTGGACATACAAGCTACTGACAAACAGTGTGTGTTAAATTTTGAGTACAAGAAAGAGAGGTCAGCTAATCATTTGAAGTCCACTCCTGGCATATATTATCTTCTTATGACCATAGCATCTAGGTCTTCATTATAGCAATGATTCAGAAATGCGCTATATATTTTTACGAGGTTTTCCTGATCATGAGGTAGATGGAGCAACATTGTACATCTTGAAAGCTAGCGACTCTCTTCAATCGAAGCAATAATGACATTGCTACTATCTAAATATATTTCTGAAAAATACACTTCAAATTGTCCAGTGAATTGAAGCGGAGTTGTATGACGGTGCACGCATTCTTATAAAAGACAAGAACTGAAGTAAGCAAAACCAGTTTAGATTCTTGGGTAACCTCTGCAAAAATTTAATGTTGCCATGAAACTCTCTAGCCTTGCTGTTCTTAGAAGATAGGTGATTTTTGGGAAGGTGCCACAAAGACAGTATTACTAAACAGCTCGCTTGCTGTCAGTCACTCAAAGCTCTTGTGTGGCTGCTCTGTTGATGACTGAATTGAGAGCTGGAGAGATGAGATGCAAGTTACTGGTTTTAGAAATGAAGAATGAAATTGGATGCATTTTGCTCACTTTGCAATCAGCCATTACGTTATGCTTAGATTGAAAAACTAATCTGGTAGTTTTCACATCCAATCATATTAATGAAGTAGCAGAATTACTTGTGTGATTCTGTGCTACAGTCAATTTAGTAAATAAACATGAAGTAGAATAAAATACGTAAATTTTTATAATACTCTTATAATTCTGTAGGAGTTAAACAGTAAAAAAATGTAGATTGAACCTTGTTTTAATTGGTTTATGTTTAAAGATTCTTTGATCAGCGATAACAGTAATATGTATTAACATGTTGCATTTTAAAGTGACGCTGCCTTTCATTAATCAAGTGTCTGTATGGTTGATTAATTTGAACAAGGTTTAAATTGCTATGAAAATTTATCATTCATAGCCATGATCTCCATTTACATATATGTTAATTATTCTAAATGTAATCTGTTTCTGAATCCTCTGGGCTGCATACTAAAAAGACACAGTGATCACAGTGAGTGACTACTTTTCTATTACAAAGTGAACTCTTACCAGTATTCAGTAAAGTCTGTTTCAGTTGTCAAAGATAGACTCAAAACATTAAAACATTTTATGCTAAAGGCAAGTTCAAATACTGTAGATACTATTTCCTTTTCAAATTATTTCTTTATTCAATTGCTAGAACATTTAAGAAAATGAAACAAAGCACTACCGACCACTAAAAAATTAAGTTCTGTCTCTATGGGCTGAAATAAATTTTTCCCTTCCTGCTCTGAGATTTTCTTGGAGAAGCTACATTATTAATAATCATGAGAGTGGGGTTTTCCATATGTCTTTTGAAAAGAGTGACTTGAAGAAGTTACTAAGTCAAAAGAACTCTTTGTAGAATAATTAGAATGAGTTAAATTGCATAAGACAGACATCGACAATGTTTATGGCCTTTTAACATGACCGAGAAAAAAACTCTCTTCACAGTGGCTGTAAAATAGCCATACCAGAGCTCCTCACACACACACCACAGTGATGCATGTTCTAAATGCAAAGAAACACACTTGCTGTGCTCCCTTCAAACTCCTCAGCTCAAGGAGATGACTGTCATTTGTCTAAAACTTATTATATTTGATGTAGTCAAGAATTTTATCAAGGTTTAAAGAGAGAAGATGTTTCACAGAGCATTTTCCACAATGTTACAGAGAGAAAATGCATGGGCAGGAAATGGATTTCAGATACAAAGCATAAAGTATCTCTCTTTCCACAAACAAATATTATAACTTTTATTAAAAAATGCATATCAATAGAAACTAATTATTGCCCATTAAATTACACTCTGAGCGTATTGCTATTAATTCCTTTTCTGCATTCACAGAAACTGACACTTGTTTCTTTTTTTTTTCTTATTTTGTTTAAATATCCAGGCAGATTTTATTCAGAAATTACTTTAAAAATAATCAGAATTGCAAGCAAAGATATGTTAGGGCCTCCAAACCCTGTTCCAGGAAATATTTCAGCATATGCTTATTTTCATCTTTGCTAAGACAGTATCTCTTCACTTACTTATCTTTAGTGTATGGCCTGGTTTCCTCTTCCACAGGGTGTTAAATTGTTCCTTACACTTTTTTTACTTGTTTCCCAAGTGGTTTTGTTATTTTTACATTTTTTTGAATCAATTTTTTATTACATGGTTGCAAAAAATCCCACTCAGAGGTGCAAAATAAAAAATTCTTTATTTCCATTAATTTTTATAATTTTATGTTTAAATGGTTTGTATTTACATAATATATGCATTGCAGGACAAGCCTCATTTCTTAGTCAAAATTTAATGCAATTAAAACGTCTATGTGAAAACCTTTGCAAGCATAGCACCTTTATACTACCTGACTGAGCAGTTTCAAAAAGACTTAATTTGCAGTTTTCTGCTGGACAGTTTGATAATTAAATATGTTTTTGTGTTTTGAGTCCCTATTCCATAAATAGATAAGATTAGGCATGTTTATGAAAATCATATCATTTTTTTGGCTTGAGAATGCACAGATTTTGGAAAGTTGCTATCAATATCTGGAAGAAAATAACCCCAAACACATCTCTTTATGTATTGTTTTAATACAGTATCTTTGCAAGATCTGAATGGTTGGGTCAATGATGAGCAGAAGAAGGTAACTTTTTTCCTCTTATAGTTAGTTATGCTGACTGTCATGTCATTGTATCTTGTGACACAAATTGTTCAAAATTCATGATTATCTAATTTGCTTTTTACTCCCATAAATCTGAAATATGCATAGTATTCACAAATCAAGGTGATTTTGTTCATTGGTGGGGCTGGGTAGCTGCAATGGTACCCTAGGTGTTGATATACTAATAGGACCTGCAAAGTTTGTATACATATAGCATCTGCTATATATAAATCTGGACAGAAGAGGCATAAACTAGGGTTTGTTCACAGTACCAGAATGAGGGTGCACACGAGGAAATAATTAGGGCACAGAGGTAAAGCAAGCAAAGAACAGAGGATTACATTTTTATAAAAGACATAGAATCACAATTCACTGCTATGGAATGTACAGAGGGCAAAACCACAAAGGACTCTACCCTGAGATTAGCTCGGTTTGTTAGAGCTTGGTGCTAATAACATCAAGATTGTGGGTTTGATCCCCTTATAGGCCATTCACTTATGAGTTGGACTTGATCCTTGTGGGTCCCTTCCATCTCAGAATATTCTGTGATTTAAAGGAGATAGATAAATTCATAGAAGAAAGGAAAAAAGTCTTATTGAAGTTGTTGAAAATATTTGTGGATTTTTGGTTGAGGAAGCCTTTGAATGGTTGTTGGGGGCTAGGAGGTCATGCCAGGTTACTGAGTTAACTAATCCATTAGCATGTCTGCAGTTGCTAGTTGTGAATTTTATTTATTTATTTACTAAATGAAGAATTGGATTTTTAGTATTTATTTAAGTCAGCTATGCTCTAACATGATGTTTGGGAAATTCAATTTAAGCCAAGCTACCTCTTCCTAGAAAATTAATTATTTTAGCTGAAACTTTCTAAAATATAGAACTAAAAAGTTATCAAACTTGAGGAACTTCAGATCACTTGGTAGAAGTCCAGTGAATTAAGACTAAAGTGGGAAGCACTAATTTGACTTGTAATGACTGACTGTCAATTTTACTGACATGTATGTATGTGTGTATACATGTTCTTTACTTGATAAATCTATAGTTAATAGAAAGGATATGAAAACACTCAGCATATTTTAAGTGGACACACTGTAAAACCAAGATTTGAGTTGGTTTTTGTTGAATAATTCTTGATTTTATTTTATAGAGACAGTGGGGCAATGATATTGACTTACATAGCTGATCAAATTACTCAATTCCAAAACATTGATATGATTTTATTTTTTTTCATCTTGCAAATAGAAGCTACTGGAAATATCCTGGGTAATTGCTGAGTTTAAGGCAAATGAGGCCAAAACATTTTAGTCATTTAGAATAGTTTGTGGACGTCTGCTTAGAGCCCCATATAGAGACTTGTAGCAATGGTAACGACTGGGCAAAAATGTGTATACAGTTCAGCTGTATATACAAAAATTATTATCCTGTAACAAAAATCTTTCTCCACTTAAAACGCAGTCAAATTGCAATTTTCTGTATCTACATTTCATAGATTGCATCTGTGGCAGTCCTGACATCTTATTCCATAGTGGGATCGATGACGAAAGTTGCCATTTAAAGAGGGATTGGTGGTTTGGAGGTGGACTTGTGAAAAACTTAGCCTTAACAAAGCTGAAGGCAACATCATCAAGTTGTTTTGGTTTTATGTGTCAGAGAAGAAGAAGTTACTGGAGGGAGGAAAGAAAAAAGTGATGTGAGGAATTACATGGGAGGATTCCTGCAACTTCTTTCTTAATGAAAAGAAGCAGAAACGTTCACATTTGCTTCTACGGCAGAAAGGCAAGGTGCAGTGGGTAAGATGGAGTTTTGCATACATTGCTAAATGTGGAGGTAAAACACTGTATTTGAATGCAATACATAAAAGGAATCTGCCAGACCTCATTGCAGCTTCAGTACAAAATTGTTGGTGTGTGCTGGTGCTTACCTAATTGGTGTGAGTGGTAGGTAACCCCGTGAACTAGAACATCTGAGGAAACAGACTATTTACAGAAGCAGATTAAAATTCGCTATGTATGGATGCATCATACTGCATTTCCTGCATGCTTTACACCACTGCAGCCAGCATTCCCTCCAAAGCACTACCTGTAGCTGTGTGCTTCACCTTTCTCTAGTGCCTAGCTAACATGATCAGAGTTGTGGGAGAAGAAGAGGGAGAGAGCAGAGTCATGAAATCTGAAGGACTTAAAGACTTGAGCAGCTATAATATGCTCTATTTGTTGGAAAACAAGCATGGAAAGCAAGGAGCTGTATTAATCTCCTGAACCTATTGCCTCTATATCTCCTGTGGCCTCCAAAGAACTCTGAATGCACTTACTTGAAACACTTACTATGTTAAACGTGTATTCTTTCTAGTTTCCTTGCTTTAAACTAGAATCTGCTTTAGCTCATTTAAGAGTTTGGGCCTTGTTATTAAATCTAAATGCAATAAACCTAAGTAACCTGTCTATGTTTTTTATTTCTTCATTTCATAACGGGAAAGAGAATTCCATCATATGGATTCTAGATAATCCATGTAATGTTTAAAAAGACCATTTCTTTCTTTTAATAGAAAAGGATGCTGCTATTAGTGACTTAATCTGAATAAATATCTCCACTGTTTCTTTCTGTTAATGATCACTTCATTCTCTTGACAAATTTGTTTTTCTAAAGAGAAAAAAAAAGAAACTGAAGATCAGTGGAAGGATTACACATTTCACCTCTCTAAAGCCTAATTTCTCCTTTTGAAGGGTAATAGTCTCAGATTTCTAATACAACCTAAAAATTGGATTGCTTTGGCCTTCTACCAGACTCTGAAAGAGTTATCATCTGAGCTAGAGTGCACCCATGCTATTGCCCTATTGAATTTGTCTGGGGGAGGGGTGCGGTTCTGCCATGCTGAGCAGCTGCAAAATTGGACCCTCACAATAGAAATTATTCTGGTAGGCAGCCAGGAAGAACAAATATCAGGAGCTGGGTTTCTCCACAGTTACAGACCCACAATCACACAATGCTTCACCCCTAGATCTGCTTTGCTTGCTCGATTTCTGTGCGTATGAGAGCCTGCCCTCCAATCGCTTCAGCATCTTCCGTATTTCAGCGCCCTGTCCGCGTACAAGAATGATGGAGTCAGCATGCAGAGCAGAAGCAGGCATGCATGAACACCAAAACAAAGCCAGCTTGGTCTAGTTTGAGGCTAGAACACTTTGAGAGTGTCCTTTCAATAAGGACTTGGGGGCTTTCAGATTTTTATGCAGATTGGCTGTGTTTACTAACAGCAATAAGAGAATTAGCTCTGTCTTCTGCTGGTATTTAATTTTTTACCATATATCCACAAATTGCCAAGATGTCCCCTTTCTCTCTGAAATAATAACAAAATCTCTGTACACTGTTTGACCCTACTTTACATATTTTTCTCTTCTAGGACATCTGTACTCTGCATACTTTTGCATTCTCCCCTCACCCTTTTCTTCTCAGCTGCTCCATGTTTTTATGTCTCTCAGGAGGGGTTAATTCTTTACAGCTGCGTCCTGCTTGCCAGGAGTCTCACATGTGCAAATTATTAATCTTTTCTATTGCTACAGTAACTCCCAAGGCTTTAAACACCCCCTACCTAAAACTGGCCCTTTTCCAAAAAACTTTTCATATTCCCTCACTAAAAGATAATTTGGTCCCCTGCAGGGTTTGCACTGTTATTTAGCACAATTGCCTGAGTAGAGTTCCTTATTTCCACATAATAATTTACAAATTGGAATTTAATTTAGAAATTTAAACCTCAGAGTACTGAATTTCTCTGACTGTTGTACAGGTGATATGGGTTTTTTTGTTTGTTTCTTTTTTGGATTTTTTGTTTGGTTGGTTGATTTGATTTAGTTTTTTGTTTGTTTGGGGTGGGTTTGTTGGTTTTGTTTGTTTTGAGTGTTTTTTTGTTTTGTTTTTAGAAAATGACACTGGTTTATTCTGTTTTGCTTTTAAACTTACGTTTGGAATACTGTATGTGGTTTAGTGATTGTAATGATAATGATGTGAAATGCAATTTGTAATGACAACCGATGCAACTAGGCTTCCTTTCTATGAAATACAGAAGCTGATTCTTAAATATGGAGTGACTTAACTGAGTAGGTACGGAATATTCCAAATTTCTGTTTAGTAAGAGGTCTAAGTTATTAACATTTATTTAGCCTCTTATGTTTTTAATTTCTAATATTAACACAATGTAGTCTGTCCATGGTTTATATTAACAATTCCTTTTGGAGATATAAATGCATATATTGCTTGATTCTCTCCAGATACAAATTTATGCACAAATAGAAATGCATCCACTGGTTGTGTACATACATATCTGTGTCTATTGTTTTGCCCTGGGATGACTGATGAGCTGGCAATTTTTTCTACCCTCTGTCTTTCTCATTCTGATGAGTTGTCCTGGTTTCATATTTTTTTCCCAGCTACTGATTGGATATTATTATGACACTTCCAAGCTTCCAAATAAATAATTTATTTGAAAGTTTGATATGTCATAATAAAGCATTAAGACACTCCAGGCAGTGTATTTCTGGCTGATTATATACCTCCAGTGGTATTATAAGGCACAGGCAGATGACTGAGTGATTTTAAACACCTGACAAGTGCAATAATCCCGAAGAACTGCATAGCCTGGAGCACTTTACTGCTGTTATGAAACAGAATTTATAAATAAAAATAAGAACAGCCAAACCTATTTATTTATGGGGCTTTATGACTCTGCTATGACATCACTAAGGACCAATCACTGAACTTATTTTGCGTTCACTGTTAACAGTCATTTCCTAATGTGAAAAATACACCCAAATACTTCTAAGAAAACATTAAACAGCCTTGAGTTTAATGTGTGCAAAGGAAATGTAAAGGTGGGTTAGTTGCAATTCAGACACATGATCTGTTTAATATATACAGAAAAGTCTCCCTGTAGGCCAATTAAAAAACCTTCCAAACAATGCTGACTATTAATTCACATCGTATTTATAACTCAAGTGAGTTGAATTTTAGCATCTCAGAAAACAGCTCTGTAAAAAGGAGAAAGAGATTTCATTAGGAAAATAACTACATATGAATTGTTTTGTTCTTCTCTGAAGAAACCTTTTAACAGTAAGGAGATTATGGGAGTTGTAAGAATGCTGCTTGTAGATTATTTTCTCATTAGGAGTAAAAATTCCTGATAAAGAAGTCTACCTATATAATCTTACTATGTATAGCTTGTAAAACTCTAACTGTAAGAATGTGCTGTAGCATGTAGTGCCGTCATCAAAGCTGTAGTTGAACTAAGACTATGGTAAAGAGCAGTTATAAGGAAACATTTTGGTTTGGTTTTTTTCTGTTGCATATATAAAAATAGAACTTCAGAAATGTCATAGCTAACACATTTAACTGCTGGACATTGGAACTCTTACTTGTGATTCACCACCCAAGACAATGTAATCAAGAGCTCTTATACTGTGCATAAGCACAAGCTGTATTTGACTCTGCGGTAGGGAAAACATGCTCAAGTAAAGGAGAGTACCCTGAAAATAATAATTACTGAAAATAATGTAGGATAGCTGTTATAGGAGTAAAGGTATGGAAAAGGTTCTCTGCTACTGTGCTGCAAATAACTTATATGCTGAAGAAAGAGAAATCATTGTGCAATGGATGACTGCTGGCGAGGAATTTTTCAGTTGGACTGTAATTCACAGTATCCCAGAAGGCTGAAGTTGATAGATCTATGGAGATCACTTAGTCCACCTTTCTGCTCAAGCAGGGTCATCTAGTGCAGGTTGCCAGGAGTTATGCCCAGTTGGATACTGAGTATCTCCAATGATGGCAGTTCCATATTGTCTGGCAGAAGCCTTCAAAACCATTCAATCTCCATTGTTCAACCTCTGAAAGTGTTTTCTTATGTTTAGATGGAATCTCCTGTGTTTCAGTTGGTGTCTGTTTTTTCTTGTCTTTCCACTTAATACCTCTGAAAAAAGTCTGATTCCATCTTCTCTATTACTTCCACATGCCAGGTATTTATAGACATTGATAAGACTCCCAAGCCTTTTTTTCTGCAGGCTGAACACCTCAAGAAGTCTTTCTTGTACTGTGAAAACCAGGACTGGAACTAACAACCCCAGATATTTCTCACCAGGTGTGAGTAGAGGGGAAGGATCACCTTGCTCATCCTAACAATGTTCCCTATGGAGACCATGGTGTTGGTGGCTTTCTTCTGCAATGGATGATTTTTTGCTTATATTCAACTTGTTGGGCATAGAGTTTCTGGGACTATGTGTTCCTTTACTTGGATCAAAGTGAGGCTGATCTATCATCTTGTTCCCTGGATTCTCCTTTTTCTGTCTTAAGGATAGGAGTGACTTGTTTGCTTCAAGTTCTCAGGAATACTCAGTGGCGTTTCAAAGAGAATAGAGAGTGGGTTTGCCACTTGGTGAAAGGTCAGGTCCTTCAGAATTCGTGGGTGCATCCCATTAGGTGCCATGGACTTTTGTGTGTTGGTAGAGATGTTTTTGCCCCACTTGAATGAGTGTACCCCATATGCTTCTAGCAGTCCTCAGTCCTTAAAGAGAATCCTATGGTTGTAAAAGCCCTCTTGTCAACCCCATCTGTGTAACCAGTTGTTTACCCACAGACCTATCCTCCTCCTCAAGCTGATTACCGCCACTGGCAGGACTGAGGAGGAAACTTCCTGGACCCCCTATGCCCTTCATCCTCAGAAGTGTGTAGATATTTAAGACTGCAGCAGCAAGAAACCAAAGATGCATATGAAGAAAAAAGTGCCATATGTTAGTTATGCTCTTCCCTGCTTGTAGTGTGAATTCCTATTTCTTTTAGTTAGATTCAGTGTCATGGAAGAGTCGGTATAGTGCATCATGTGTATGTGCCATACACCCATGGGGAAACAGCCACTGTTGTGCTGGAGGATGCTTTGAACAAGATCTGACTTTCCAGAGCTTAATAACAGTATTTATGGTTGCAGAGCAAGTGGTTCTCACTCGCATGTTGCGTTACACACACAAAGAGATGTGCACACGCACAGATATGCGCTTCAATAAAGTCTACAAGTTTACAATTGAAAAAACCCCAATACTTGTCTACTGCCTGAGAGATCAAATGCCATTTTTTCTAAAATTTCTGATTAACCATTTGCCTATAAATGATTTGTGTAGATATGCAACACTGAATTTGTTCGAGTAATATGCTAGTGTAGCCTGCCAACTTAAACCAGAGGAGCTTCCATGCCAGAGCCAACCAAAGGTCAAAATAACCTGATATCCTGTCTCTAAATGTAGCCAACACCAGAAGCTTCAGGAGAATGTGCAGCACCTCAATAAGGAGTGTAATAGAGTAGCCTTTCCGTGAAGAAAGATCTCTCCCTAATTCTATCATTTCTAGCATATATTCTGTTCTAATAAACAGTGAGCATGCTCACTCATTTTGGAGTTTTTCTATGACAATTACTTATCTAGTAAAAGGTTACCAGAGAATTTTTCCTGTTGACATAAACAATAATTTTACTTTTAGCCTTGTAAGCCATTTTTTAATCCAGTTTTTTCGGCCCTGAGTTCCTCAGGAGAATTTTGACTTCCATCAAGAAAACGTTATTGATTCTTAAAACTGCTTAAAATCTACTGTAAAAATACATTGCCTCTGCTCCATGCACATGCTGTAATTCAAAATGGACACGAAATAAATCAAGGATTACAGAAAATTTTCCTGTCAATTTGTGTTGTCACAACTGATAGAATAACATAAATTATGTTAAAAAGACCCAAAATCTTCTGGTTTTTAGAGCCTGGTTCATCAGCAGTCCATGGGTAAAGATGAGATATTTAATGCATCTTCCCATTACAGTGAATAGTCTGAATTGAAAATTTGAGTGGGTAGAAGGCTTTTTGCATTATCTTACCCTGCTCAGCACTGGAGCTCGAATGTCTCATGGAGATCATAGAATCATTGAGGTTGGAAAAGACCTCCCAAATTATCCATTCCAATCACCAACGCAGCACCACCATGTTCACTGCTAAATGATATCCTGAAATGCCACGTCCATGTGCCTTTTGAACACTTCAAGGGATGTGCTGTTAATGTGTCATCTCGACCTGTTTAACAGGTAGCAGAAGTAAATGCTAATGCCCATTCTGCCCAGCTGCTGGGGTTTGCCTAGTCCTGTGTCTAACTGTGCATGGCTGTTTCAGCTTGGATATGGTAGCATTGTCCCCTTATATTGGTATCTCCCACCATATATATTACACATATGCACACACAATTTCCTTAGCTTTTTCCAGCTCATATCATCCAATTAATTGGTTCACATACTACATTCTTCATAATGAGAGTAGGCCACAAGGACAGGATGCTGGTAAGCTTTTCTGCTCTGAAAGTCCATCACTCCTGCAGTGTACCAGTTCAGTGCTGTGAAATAATCCCTGGCTCTTGTTTTACCCTTCCCTTGGGGTACCTGCCCCACTGAATGACCCCATCATGCTCAGTGCATTGAGATTTTGAAACTAGCTGCTAACTACTGTGGATGCATTTCCTGACCTTACTGGTGGGAATTGAACCAAAGTCTCTCAAGTGCTGTAGGATCTAATTAATATGCATCTTATTCCAGGAAAGACTCATTACTTTATAGATATTTATATAAGGGGTATGTCTGCTATAGTGGTTAATAACTATGAATAAAGTTTCATTTTTGATAGAGGAATAAAGCTTTTGTTTAGATATGGATTTTTACTTTTATTAAAAAAATTAGAAAGTATGATTATGATAATTGGGTGAGAGTTCCAAATGGTCACACAAAGTTTTTTTGTTCTTGCCTTGACTACTAGCTGGAATCAACTCCCTTACCTAAAATGTAAGAGAGAAGGAGGGAGAAACTAGTTTAAGAATTAATTCAATGGATCTGCAGAGGATCTAGAGAGAGTCTGTGCTGGATATAGCAAACTTGTAGTGTACAAGAAAGTGAAATGACAATTCAAAGAAAGTGGGTGAAAATATTCTGAAATAATAAGAATAAGCAAAGTCCCGTCCATTTTAGACTGAGAAAAGACATACTGTAGTAACAAAGGCTGCCTATTGATCTGGTCTCCACTGTTATTTTTGGAGGTGTAAACATCCATTTAGAACCTTTTAAAAACTACTCTGGCACATAGCTTTTACTGAAGTTCAACTTTTTGACAACATCCTAAAGCCTTCAGTTCCAGAAGGAATTAGCTGGTGCTGCAGAGGAGACAAATCCTAGCAGCTGGGCAGACCAGGCACCTGCATTTACTCCTTCTCAGGTTCTTCTCAGGTAGAATTTACAAAATAAATTCAATGCTTGGAAGTATTGTGGTTGCAAAGCAAATTTGGAGGCTCATGATTTTTGGACAACCAAATTTAAATGCTTAGTCAAGCTGTACATAATGATTCAATCTTGCTCTTCTCAAGCCAAAAGAACTGAAAGAATTGTAAATTGATGAAATATGCATTTCTTGTAACATTTTAACATGGGTATAACTTACTGTATTTTAATATCTATATGACTTCTACTTAGATTTCTATGAAGTTCAGTTTTACTGAGCTACCTCTTTAGTAAATAGCAAGAATCAAAGCCAAGGCAAACATGGGGAGCAATGTTTAGTGCTTGGGACAGCTGTGAGAGTTGCCAGCAGTGAAATTCTACTTCAATTACTGGGGTTTGTTTAGCATTGTATGAAAGATATATTTTTTGGCCACTTCAGAGGACGGTGATTAGTTCTTCCCTATCTAATTCCACAGTCCACAGGAATAGGAGGAGTCCTAGGGAGTCTTGTGCAGGTTTTTTGCAGCTTTTATCATTGTGAAGCCTCATACAAAGAAGATGCACAAGTCCATGAGGCACTCCATGGCAGCATTTAACATATATGTCAAGGTATGTTAATTTTAAAATTACAATTGCTGTATCGCTCTACAGCCCTTACAATTATCCAAAGGAGGAAGTGCTTAGGAAGAAGAAAACAAGCCAGGAAAAAAAGTGAATGTTTAATGGAGATTTTTATTTTTAAAAAATTATGTCTTACAAAAAATAGTCTTTGGAGTAATATGGCATTCTTGCAGTGCATGGTTTGATGAGGTAAGGGAGACTTAAGACTATTGGTTTTACAGGTAGAAGTTAGTTTGGTACTTTGGAAATGAGACTTGGAGCACTGCATCTCTGTGCTTATGGTAAAAGCCAGCAGTGCTGCTTTCTTGGCAAGCTGTCTTGATGGTAAATTCATATTCTGGGGATGACTGTCCCAGGGGTTCTGTGGCTTTTACTGGAAAATGCCAGTGTAGGCCGATGAAGTCTTTTTTTTCTTCAGACTCTTGTTCTTGCCATATTCCAGTTTGCACTGAAACTATTTCCTGTTTCTGTTCATGCTAATCCACAACAAGAAGAATATATTGGAATGTGACAGCTGCATGGTGGTGAAGTTGTGGGTAACATCTTCCCTACTCGTCCCAATATACACACATATACATGCATATGCTTGTCTTTCCATGGGACACTCAGTGTGGGTATGTGTCAAGACTCACTTAAGAAGCATCACAGGGTTGAATGAACAGATATAACAGCCAGTACTAGCAAAGCTACTCTGCTTTATAGCTTTGCTATGTGCACTCAGCTATTGGAAATCTATAGCTACATACTGCAAGGTAAAGCCAGCAACGCAGGAATTGTTCTATTGGGTCAGGTTAAGGTTTGTCTAATCCAGTCCTGCTTCTGACAGTGGATGCCCAGTCAGGCAAAGGAAGTATGTTCCTATTCCTTCTACTCCTCATCTTCCAACAGTTTTCAGCACAAGGTATTTCCTGAGCTGGGTATTTCTTGCAGTAACCTCCACAGAATGTCTTCTCTGTGCGCTTTCCCAGTCCTCCCTTGCGACCTCTACACATCCCTGGCAGCCTTTGCAGCGAGTTCCACTGTGCTCAAACTTTCCTTCTCTAACTGGATTTTGTTTGTTGCCATCTACATTCCTGAGAATTGGTAAACTGATGCTATGGGAATCAATGCCCTTTCAGTCTTTTCTATCTGCTCATGGGTAGACTTGTGCGTTCTCTTTTCCAAGCTTGCATGCCCAGATCTTTGCACTTATGTGTATCCTTACTGACTTTTTCTGTTTTGGCCATATCCTTCCTGAAATGAGACAAAAGCTGCAGAACTATTAAAAATGCAGGTGTATCATGGATTTATTCAAAGGCACAGTGTTTACTTCTATTTTATTTCTGTTCCTTCCTAAAAATTCTTAACAGTTTTTCTGCTGCTTTGACTGATAATGAGCATTGACATATTTCTTTCTTGGATCTATTGTGTATTCTTATTGTTGAATCACAATTGTTGATTCAGAACTTCTTTACACATATTGGAAGTTAAGACTTTTCCCAGTGTACATAGCCTTTCTTTACTCATAGTGCATTTCATCTACTGTAATATTGACCAGGTACACAGCCTTGTAAGGTCCTCCCTGTAGTTCTTGGCAGTAAGTTGTTGTCCTCAACACACTATATTTTGTAAATGCAAAACTGTGTTTTGCCTGGGTGCAGGTAGTGTAGAAGATATTTCAAGAAATTGTTTTGTTCTTGTCTACAACCCTTTCTTTCTGGGTGCCAAATCATTTTGAACTAGGGCTAGTTACAGCCTATGCTTTACAGGTGGGAAACTGCATGATGGAATTTCAATTATTTATTGAGTGAAAGATCTTTCTGCGGCCAGTCAGTACCTATGCAGTGGCTGGTGTCACTTGGCATTTACATTGCAGGATTATGTATTTGTTATAAGAGCAAAGTCTTGGGTATTTGCAACATTAAAAGTACTGTTCCAACCTTTTCTGTAATACTTATTCCTAGCACTTCCAGTCATTTTTGTTAGTTAGGGATGACATCACTTGTTTAACAATTACAAATTAGAGACTGTTCTGGGAGTATAACAAAAACCCATCTATAGAAAGGAGGGGAAAATTTCACCCGTAGGTGTTCAAAGTTTATTACATCTCATTACAGAGTGCTCTAAGTGAATGATTTGGAGCTCTGCGTTTCTCAGTCTTCCATACCCTGAAATTTTGTGTGACAAAATCCACTAGACTCGTGTAGGGACTAATACTTCCTCTACAGAGCAAAGCCTTAAGGGGACACCATGTTTGAATTATCTTTCCATTTCTAATAGTAGTTATCAGCACTTTTATGCAGTAGCTTCTTTTGCCTTCCCTCATCATTCCCTCCACAAAGGACTTCAGTTTTCAGTGTTGTCAATTTGGCACCTTTTGCTGAGTACTAAATTCAGCTTAAAAAGACATGTCTACACATTAAGTGTTCTATTCATGAATGACTAACACCTCATTTGCACTTGAATTTCATTCAGGTTAAATGGAAACATTGTGCAATGCTGTGGAATTTACACAAATTTTATACCCTTGAATACAGATTGCTGGTAATGAAACTGACACTTTGTTGTGCATATTAAAGATGCCCAGAAGCCAAAAGAGGATGGAGAATAAGAGAAAATAGGATCAGATCTGGTCTGAATGAGCAAAGTACCCTTACAGAGGAGTGGGAAAAGGAAAGAGAAAATCAGAACAAATCTGTAGTGGGTAGGTATCCCCTACTTCTCAGGCCCCGGAGCAAATAAATCTTGGTCTTTTGTTGCTTGCTGTATCTGCTTGGAAACATGAGGTTTTCACCTGTCTAGGTGGTGACATTTGTCACCAGTGTCACCGGTGTCACCAGGTGGTAGTCTGTACTCATCTGAGTTTCCCACTTCTTATTTGAATTTTGTCTTCCTAGATGATTGCTGAAACAGTTTTCTCCTACTAAGCTTTCTTTGTGTTAGCGTTTTGGAGGGTGTCGGAGGAGGATTCATGAGGGTGGAATTTAGAATTTTACTCCAAATGTCATTTGAGTATTTAGAGCACTATGACTTTTCTGCTGAAAATGTTAAGCAAAAGTGACCATTATATGAGCTTTCTTTAGTAGATTTGTTTTCTCTTGACTCATATGATGCCAGGCTCACCTATCACTCGGACCCACACATCTGACAGGAATATGAAGATTAATAACTGTGCAATCTTATTGTTCTAGAATTTATTTAGAGTTGCAGATAAATGCCTGTGTTCTGGAGGAAACTATTATAGGACACACTATGATACTGAGTTATTACAGTCCACACAATCTTATGTGAAAACATTTGCCAATTGCTTGTAGAAAGTAAAAGCCTAGTTGCTTGCAAGAATTTTTTAATGATTTTTATTTTTTTTTTAATGATTTTAAAAGTCAGTAGTGATTCTATGCTCAAGCTACAGAACTTCTGTCCAATAACACCTGCCTATATGCCCCAAAGCATTTTTGGGTAGCCGCAGCCTTCAGGTACATTTGTCCTACTAGATAGAAATCCTGGCTGAAAATTCAGAAGTTTTATGCTACTGACTGTTAAGCTTTTCTGGTGATTGTAAATATCTGAAATAACTCTTAACCCACTGGAAAAGCTAGTTACGGGTCATTATTATTCAAACTGAACTTCCTTGCACCACTTAGAAGTTTTATCGTCTCAGAAACTAGCGCAAAGTTTATCTTCACAGGCGCAAATATAAACTAACAAAAGAGAAATCAGGGGAACGTTTAAGAATCTTTTTACTCTCTTGAATGCTAATCCCCTTTCTTCAATCTACACTAGGTCTTTTTTTCTATGATACACGAAACATCCAATTTTTTCTCTTCACTGGTTAACACATTTGAGAATTATTGTGTGCGAAATAAAAAAAAAATAAAAATCTGCTATTTGAATACTAAGTCACAGTATACAAAGTCTGCACTCTGAGTACCTACTCAGGGGACAGGTACTTTCTCCACCTTTCAGAGGTCAGCAATCAATGATGTGAATTTTAGGAGTATAAATGACTATGTGTAAGAAATCTTCCTTTATTCATTATTTTTTTGTTTCAATTTCCCTGCAGAAATTGATATGGGTTGCAATTTTAATTTCAACAGGGCTGCTTGGAAAAGCAAATCTGAAAAAGGGGCTGTCATAAGCTGCATATCATTATTAAAAATTCGTATGAGCAAGATTGGGGTTTGGAAGTCTGGCTGCTGTAGATGCAGTAATACCAAAGTGTACTCTACATGTCAGGCACATAATCCTGTTCTTCATTTGAAGTTTCTTTTATCAGGAATATTAAATAAATAAGCTGTGAATTGTTGAAGTTACCACACACTATTGAGAAGCACCCTATAAGGAAAACAAACACTGAAGAACGTATACATGACCCCAGCAATCTCTACAAGTTGCTTTCTAAATAACCCTGAAAACTTTGGCTCAGCTCCACTGAAAACATAAAGAATAAGAAGGATAACAAGAGAACACATCAATACACACAGTTTTCAATTAATTTTTTTTCCAAACAGAATTTGTTTGTATTCTGGGAATCCTATCATGATTACCTGTGTGTTACCATTTTAAAAATAATAACTCAATAAGCTATTCAGAGCTGATGATCCTATGCTGGTAAGTTTTAATTTTCAAGGTACCTTCCTCTGTCAAGGCAAAGAAACATAATCAGCCAAAGTCCATGTTATCAGCTTCCCCTATTACAGTGTGTAGAGTGATTTTTGCTCCATGGTGATGCAATGTTGCAATGATTTATATCAAAGCAGGCAAACTTCAAGCTGAAGCTGCAAAAAATAGAGGGAAGGTCAGTGATAGGAACTGCTAAAATGTTGCAGTTTCTCTGAAGCTACAGAGAAGCCCACTATGAACACTACAAAGCTGAGGATGTTTCCCTAGGCTTTGATTTCTTATTTTTGAAAGGCTGTAATGGAGACAGCAGGTAACCTAAGACAATCAGAGCATGTTTTAACAGAGATACCATATATCTGAATTTCTCCTACATTTCTCTACATTCCTACGCTTTGTGAAAAGACAGAGAGCTTCTGCAAATAAAACTAAGGTCTCTAGAGTATAATCATGTAGGGGAGTGATTATAGATGTGCAGCAATTATTTACCTCTCTACAGTCATAGGCTGGTATTAATGACAGTGGAAAAAGCAGTCAATGATACCATCAGATGAAGAAACTACAGCAACCTAGGTGTTAAAAAAGCTTACTGGAGTAATTCAGGATTTTGTTAATTAGCAGAAGTGGAAGAAAACAATCTTCTCTTTTCTTCCTTGAAAAGCAGGACAAGCAAAATACTGTCTAGCCACCTGATCCTCTTAGATGAATTCATTTCTTGAAAAGTTACACATTTGGGCCTAAGGGCCAAAGTGATCCTTAGTGCTGTGGGTTAAAACAGACATGAGACCAAAAGCATTTTCTAAGGGCAGTTTCATGACATGAGGTTCTTATTCCCAGTCTTTACCTTAACCAAATGAGAACAGCAAAATTGGATGTCCCTGATACACAGAATTGTCTGAGTTGGAAGGAACCCACAAGGATCACTGAATCCAGTTCTTAAGTGAATGGTCCACAGAGGCTTCACACGCACAGCTGTGGTGTTCTTACGGCCATACTCTAATCAGCTGAGCTAATCTCATCTAATAGCAGGCAGGAAAAGGAGAGGATCTCTGTGGCCTTCTTCCACTCTACCTATGTGGACTAGTTCAGCTGTCAGGGGCAGCCTCTTTGTATCAATCCTTACCAACCCCCTGACTGTTTGAGGTGTCAAGTTCCTTTATACCTTGCCTCAGTTTCCACCTTTTCTATGATTTAATACTCAATCATTCTTTTCCTACCTTAATTTTCAGGCAATATTTCTGAAACTCCTCTGACATCATCTTCTTGGAGATATCTGAACCTTAGTGAATCTCTGGTTTTCTTTCTTGACTAGCTGGTCCATTTCAGAGCTATCAACTCTTAGGCTTTTTCTCTCTGAAATTATTCACTTTTAAATTTCTTTCTCTCTGAATCAGCCATCAGATACTCGAGGGCCCAAAAAATATCAGTTAGCTGCTTTTTCTCTTTCTAATGTCACTGTCTGCATGGCGTAAAACCAGACAGGAGAAAGCGGTTATGCAGTGGAGGAAACCTTCATAAATCCTAAAAGTCTTTTTAACAGAAAATGAAACTATAGTACATATTTATTAATACACACCTTAACTGAGTTTATGCTAACAGAGGATTTTTCACAATGATTCCACCATAATCAGGATTTTTTGCTAGAACAAGGTAACTGTCCAGATTTTATGTTAGTAATAAGTACATGAATTTTAAAATTCACTTTTCACCAATCACTCTTTCCCTGTGTTCTCAAGAGAGCCAAGAAGAGTAGAGTTGCCAATTTCACCTTCTCTTTTGCATTCAAAAGCATACGAGAGAATTTCGCTGAACTTTTTAATAAAAACCACTCGTAGGACTTGGTATTATAATTATTAGAAACTGAGACTCTGTTAAAAAATGAAATGATGGTTCTGTGTTATTTAATGATGCATTTTGGGAAGAGTTCTCTAAAAATCACAATATTTACCTCTATTCAGTCTTTTAAATTACATGATAAATTCCTGAAACTGTTTTTAAAGCACAAGTGAGCTTTTTTTTTCATACCTTTTATCCTCTGTGGAGTCATTTGTCTTACAGGATTCCTATTAGCGTGACTTCTTGTAGCTTCAATATATACTGTTTCTACCAAGTTTCAAGCAATTGGCCCTGTCAATACTATTTCAGGGTTTGTTGGTTTCAGGAAACAACATTATCACTGTGAGACCATTACTGGTATGTTCATTAGGAGAAAAAGATATGCTTTACATCTATATTTATAAATTATTCTGTAATCAGCTTGTCAGTACGGTACATGTAGAGTAGCATCAGAGCACCAAAATAATATTACAGAAAGCAGCAGTATCACCTTTATCCCTTCTAACAATGGCATTGCCACAAACACTAGAAAGGTAGGGGCATGGGAAGTACTGCTCATGCTGTAGCATCACAGCTGTCAGCAGAGAGGCACAAGAGTTCCTGGGAGAGCAGGGCAGCAGCATGACTGGAAATACCAGGCTTTCACTTGCAGGACTCCAGCCTACAGTTACCAGGAAAAAGAACTAGCCCAACTAAAAAACTGTCTCCCTGTGTTTAAAAGCTAGTGGGAGCAGGTGAGGTGTCAACGCTGAAAGGAGATGTGAAAAAGCAGCTAAGCCAGGTGTAAGTAGATGAAGGAGTCAGCTAAAGCAGCCTGAGAAGTACAATTACCAACTCTTGACTCTTCTAGCTAGAGAGATTTGTAGCAGATAGCAAGGAAATATTTGTAATGTTATTGAAATGTATCACAATAGGAAGGATATGTTGGGAAAATTTCAGTCTTCATGCCTCTGTCTCCTGCAGGGTAGTTGACAACCCTAGGAAAGAGGATGCTGGTGAGGTGGAGAAAGGGCAGGAGAACAACAGTGTTTCTTCTCAGTGGAAAGTCAGACAGAAGCAAGTGCCAATGGACAGACTCCATGTGGTCCTCTGAGCTCACACCCCAGGCAAATACCTGCTGAGAAAAACAGGACCTTCTGGGAGCAGCGTATGCACTGGGCAACCCATGAGCTGATTGATCAGGTGATGGGAACATATAGGGGTTTTAATCACATCTAATAACAACCCAGTTGCCAAAGGCAAACAAGGGGATGGGAATCTGATTCTTCTCTACCTAGTGTTGTTGTGAAGCTAACTGCTGACTTTGATGCTAATAGAGCCAAAACCAGCAGACCTAGTTTTGTAATGTAGTTCTAAGACATAATAGCATGTTTGGTTTTTGTTTCTTTAATAGCACAACTAAGAAAGTTGATCCTTCATGGAATTCTTTGCTAAAATGAAAAGAGCGTCAATATTTTTCTTCCAAATAAATACATATTTGAATTTCATCAAACAGAATCCTTGTAAAAATAATTACGAAAATAGACATTAGCTAAGGATGAACCAAACTACCCCTTGTTTACCTGAATTAGAAAAAGGATGATTAATGGTAATGAATGTGTTGCATTACTCATTTGTCAAAAAAGATCAATAATGTTAAATACCCCAGGAATGTCACAAAGCTGCCCCCAATGCTGTACAAATTTAGTGAACAATTCTAGTGGAAAACTGCTGAAGGACTCACACCTTCATGCACACCCACTTCTGCCCTGTCTCCTTGCTTACTGTTGAGGAATGACCCCTGATAATAGGGGGAAAAAATAAATCTAGAAAATAAGGATGGTAATTTTTTTGCTTTGGTTTGGTTATTTTACAATTCAGATAATTTCTTAGGAGCAGGTATAGATACAATTAGGCAAAATGTTAATCCCCAGAGGGGGAGTGAAGGAAGATGGGGGAACTCATCAGTGGTGCCCCTGTGCAGTGGAGGAGGCTGGCAGTCTGTGCTGGCAGGGCAGCTGCCTCTGCTGGCCCTGCTGCTGCCTGAGAAGAGCATGATACAGTCCAGGAGGAGAGGCCAGAGCATTGCTTGTGGCAATGCTCTCTCCCCATAGCTGTTCTGTAATTATTTCACAGTTTTTATGTTTCTGTGTGATGCAATGCAAATTCCTGGAGGCAGTGATACCTGCCATGAAGGACCAATTAGTGGTCATCTCAGGAGAACTCACGTGGTTGTAGCCAGTTTTCACTAAGTCAGATCCAGAAGTGTTTTATATTATGGGCAGAGATTGCTTTCTCCATTAAGGTTCTTGAGATATTGGGAAACAGTGATATGATAGAGCCTACATAGTAATTTAAAACAAAATACTTAGAATTCATTGTAATAGAATGAATTCTGACAAGTTACCTTCTGGAAAACCTTTTCAGAGTTACAATAGCACTCCACAGATTCAGGAAGGACGGATTCCCTTAGCTGGTATAGAGGAGTGGGATACTGACTCATAACATCTTTTTCCTTTTTCACTGATTCGCCTTCTCATCCTGAGCGAGTTAATTTAACCTTCCCTTGGCTCACTTTTTCCACCTACAAATTGTGTACATTGTTGTTTAAGTACCTCAGAGAGATATTTCAAATTTTAATTAGTGTTTCTAAAATGCTTTGGGTTATTTGGATCAAAGTGTGATTTATTATTCTGTAATGTATATTACAGTGCGGTAGGTGTACACTGTGCATGCTGCAAAGTAGGGTGGCAGCAAATACACCCATTTGTACTTCATCTGCATAATATAGGTTGTAAGATTTCTTTTCTTTGGTTTGATTTGCAACAAGTTTTATCAAAGGTGTTTCGATTTTTCACAGCCTTGCTGTGAAATTCTAGTGCATTTTTACGTTAAAAAGACCTAATCATGTGAAGGGAAGGGATGACTAATACTCTGATATACTAATTGGACAGCTCCATATTTTTTTTCACTGAGCTTTTTTTCTATATGAACATGCATGTATGCATATCATCTGGCTTAAGGGCATCCTAGGATATGAGGCTTGAGTTCTAGGTTGTGATTTTAGGAGTAAGAATCCCATCCAAAGATGTGGCAACAAACTCTCATCCTACATGCCAGTACCCAGGAACATGGAGCTTATGGGAACCTAGGACTGTGTGGGAATGGCAAATGAACCCTTCTAATGAGATTTGCTTTAACTGATCCCTGTGATTAAGACCTAGCAGACTGGAATAAGCTGGGAATTGCATATATATTCTCAGAGAGATAATTTGCCAGTAGGAGCATCTCCCAGATGAGGATTTGGGTTTTGAATTAATCAATTTTGTTTACATTTTCTTAATATGAGGAGATTTCTCTGTAAGTTGCTTCAAGTGCACATATTATTTCATATGTTGGGACTGAGTCAGCCCAAATAAGAAAGCCTTTTTGTGGTTCATTGCGGTATAAAGCCGCCCTTCCAAAAGTACCTGGAAAGCTTGAGCCAGCCGTGCAAATATGTGTTATCACCATCAGCATCACTCAGGTCCATCTTGTGCACTTACACCTTGATTTCTTTTCATCTCTGTCCTGTCTATGTGCAGGTTTATTCCCTGCTATTTTCATTCTGAGCCCACTTCTTCCTCATTGAGCAGCCAGTGAGAGAGAGCCAGAGGAGGATGATCCCATGTTTTTAGCCCTTAAAATAAAAAAATTCTGTCAGAAATGTGCATATTGGAAGGGCAGAATAGAATATCCAATGGTGGAAAATGAACACCACGAGCTCTTCTGGAAAGAAACAAACAAGGGACTGCTAAGAATGAAATCTTCAGGAGAAAAGCCCAGGTCTCAGGGTAGCTGTAGAAAACCAAGTGATGGGAGAAAGAGCACCTTTGCCTTGCATGACACTATGAGTGGATTTGCCTTCAGTTGTGCTGAGACATCAAACATCAAGTTCCAAAAAGAAGAAATAATGTCAAACTGCTAGGGTGCAAATATAAACTCTTTATAAAATCAAACTATAAGATGGTATTATGACAAGGCGCAGGAAAGCTGTGGAGAGGACACATATACTTGAGTTGGTGTTTTGTGGGGCTGCACTGTCATACCCCCCTGTATTTTAGAGAATGTAAAGTCTGTAGCAATATAGTTATATCAAATTGGAACTCAAAATAACTAGTTTTGTTACTAAGAATTAGATCAACTGCAGGATTTTGACAGAAATTTAACTGAAAGGATGACCTGTATAAAAAAAAAAGGAAGAAACAAAATTACTGGATGGTGTTGATGACAAGATGGATTAGAACTCAAGAACAGCTCTTTATAGGTGAATTTCAATAGCTATGAATTTATCAAAATATATATGTGTAAGTATGCAAGATGTATGCCCATGTGCCCCATAATACATTTGGAAATATCTGTCTTAGTTTTGTAAACCACACAAAACTAAATGGTTAACAGTGGGTTAAAACAAAGCTGCCAGTGGTAAATTAGAATAGTAATTCACAGCTTAAAGGGAGCAAATTCACTGTATGGAGGAAAGGAAGAATTGCTCAGGACAGCAGTGAGGTCTGAAATAATCTGTGGTCTCTTTTTTTTTTTCCTATCCCCAAGATTTTGCTTTTCCATGTGACCCTAAAGAGTACGCACAAAAGACATGTATTTGTTTGAAAGATGAGAAATAAAATCCGTCTTGCCTTTTATGGCTCCACACAACACTGGTTCTTGAGTTTGATTTTCTTGCCTGGCTCCGTAAGTGCCTCTCTCAGTTCCTCTACCATTGTGTTCAATGTCACATTTGCAGAAGGAAAGTGGCTGAAATGTCACTTTAACCAAATCTCTTGAGATTTTGGAAACAGGTCTGAACCTGAAAAGAGGAAAAAATCCTACTGTTGGACAAGAAGATGTAAAACACCTGCCTTCCAAAAGTAGTGTGAAACCAAATTTTTCTTTGCAAAATTAGTTCGGGGATAGGCTAAGCTCCGGCAGGCTACAGAATCCAGCTTTACTAGGGCATAGAGTTGCACCATTCACCTGGATGCATATGAGAGAAATGCTCCTGCTAGAACCAATGCAAAGAGTAAAGCTGTCACTTGCTTTCTTTTCACTAGCACCTTCCCAAGGTGTCTTTCACACTTCTAAATCCTCATCAGTACTATTTAAAAATTCTCATTATTCTTATCATAATTTAAGTTTCTAAATTTTTTTATTTTCCATTGGAGGAATTTTCCTGTGCAAAAAAAGAAGCCATTCTGCACAACTTACAACAGGGCTAATGCTGAACTGTGATCACTGAAGACAAGGACTGATCATACCAGGACCCATGTGTAGAAATGAAACTGCCTCTAGTGTGGCTGCCTGTCTGCCATTCCCCATGGTCAAGTGGGTCCCAAGCAAGGCTGTCCTCATAAATATGGCTGTTGCTTTGCATTTAGGGACCTGAGTGCAAAACTCTGTGAGGGACTTGGAAATACTGAGGTTGTATAGAAATCTAGTGCCCAAGAGAAGAATCAGAAGATTGCAGAAGACAACTATTTTAGAGGGTCAAAGGATAAAAGGCTAATTGAGAGGGCAAGACAGCAAGTAGGAATGTAAGGTCACTGGTCCCAGGGACCAGCTGTGACTGCCAACAGCAGTGTGTTGTCCACATGGCTGCTATTACCACCTGAGCTGGAACCAATGGTGGAGCACACTGGACCACTATGACCTCTCCAGCGACCAAAAACCTACGTTCCACTGTGGCCAAGACATGGCTGAGTCATGGCCAGCTAAGAGTGGAGAATACCATATATACACACCAAAGAGTGACTAATGCCTATTCCTCCTCTTGGCCCACATTTCAGTTTATATTATAGCTCCTTTTCTACACCTTGCCCATTTAAAGCAGTCATTACTCTTTTTTTATCTCCTAACAATACAGACAATTTCACCTTCTGCATTTTATATGGCACTGTCAGTACCCTCTAATATTTTTGATTTCAAGAGCTTTTTCTGAACCTTTTAATTTTCAAGACCAGAAATCTTATTCAGATTGTAATTCACCACTCTTCTTTAAAAGTGCCTACCTGTAAATTCACTGCTGTGATCCGACATATTTCATTCTTGCATGTCTTCCTAATTCTTCCTTTAGAGTTCAGGCTTTTTCTTTTACCAATATCCGTTTTCTTTAACAGAAAGTTTTAACAGGCTGGAGAATAATCTGAATAGTTCTTTCCTTACAGGTTTTGAAAAGCTTCATTTTTTTCCTTTAAAAGGTGCTGGATGGATTTGCCATGAGATGATTCTTAGAGAATATGTGAGAGCATCCTCTGACACCTGTTGAACCAGTCACCTTTCCTCATGTCTCATGCTGGAAATCCAAGCCCAAAGGTAGGCGTCCTCTGAAATCGTGGTAATTTTCAGTAAGCAGATTTAGAGGAAAATAGAGGGGGGGGTTCCATTAAGGGTAGCCTGAAGAATTGAACAAAATAATCTTTATTTTTTTAACTCATTGATAGCTGTTCCTTTCATTTATACTTGCATACTCATACGAACACACAAATGCATGTATGCACATCCTTATATGCAGAAAGAAATAACTAAAAGCTTTAATGATACAGAGGAAGCAGTCACCTGTAACTCTGCTCTGACAGTTTCAGCTGTCTAGGGAACTTGAGTTATTGTGGTGATCGATCACTACTCCTTTAAGCCATGTGCTGTGTTCAGAATCTATATTTTATATTTTTGGCTTCCTGTATTGAATATTTAAATTTTCATCCTATTTTCACAATAAGAGGTTTTTTAATGTGAAAAACAGTAACCAAAATAAGGAAATGATCGTTCCTTGTATCATCCCTGATATATGTTGACTTTTTTTTCAATTAGTTGACAAAAAGTGGACCCATTCAGCTATACTCAGAAATTTGGGCCACAGGGGTGAATCACATTAAGTCAGCTACTGCTGGCCGTTTCCTAGGTATGACTTCTCTCCTAGATGTTCAAACAATCTCAGATGTGGCTAGAGGTCTCTGCCTAAAGTCCCCGTGTTTTTGATGACAACTGCTGGAGCATGTCCTCTGCCAGAAATGCCTTGTTAGCATATTCTCCCCTTCTTTTGACTGCATATTCTCACCTGATCAGGGCAACTCATTGCTGTCTTGGCTGCATTAGAGGAATGATTTCAGGGGTGGCTCTGCAAACCAGATCACCAAAATGAGCTAGGCAAAAGAGCTGAGAGGTTTGATGGTAACACAGTCCTTTTATCAGTCTGGTTTCGTGGACCATGATCTGCAGAAACAAAATGGACAGCACTTGAAGGGAGAGGACCCAGCCACTTGGGGTTATCAGTTGCAAGCTCTTCTCCATCAGAAAAAATGGTTTTGCCATTGAAGAAAGCATATCATTAGGTACAGAGTGAATAAAAATAAAGTAGGAAGATAGGACCTTTATTAACTAATATTAACTGTTCATAGTGATTGCCTTATCTGGTCCTTGAGGTCAGTTTAGGGGTGTACCTAACTTTTTGCCTCTTGTTTTGCATAGTATTAACTGGGATCTATTCAGTAGATACCATTTCTTCCCTCCCATAGTTATGACACTTGTATATGCACGTAGTAGTTACTCAGATGATTTAGTTTTCTTGTCCTTTCCATTGGAAGAGTGACATTATGAGAGGAGGAGGTAAATAGCATATTTGATCTTTAAATTGAACTCTGCAGTACAGGAGATGTTGCAATGATTGGTTGATGGCAGAGTCTGAAGTGCAGGACATCTCAACTCTTTGCCCCTGAACTGCAATTAGCCTTCTTTATTCCTTCTTCCAAAATAAAACACAAAATAAATAAGGCTCCAGCATCAATAAACTTCCCACTGTTTGAACTGGCAGGTGGCCCACTCATTTGGACTGTTCTCCCCGCTGGTGTAAAATTCCCAAGGAAGGAGGGAAAAAAGGGTGAAGAGGCCCTGTGATGGCATGTAAATGAATACCTCTCCAATTTTCTCATTTGAACAATGTAACAGCAAGTCTTGGTGTCAGTGCTTAAAAGCGAGTTTGCTCACACTGTTTTATAACTCTTTAGTTTTCTTTTTCTGAGCATTTATCACTTAAAACCATGACATCATCCATCTGACTGAATAAAGATACAAAATCCCATTCCTTATTTGAAGTTTTATTTGGGAAAATAGGAAGGAAAAAATATCTGTACATAGGTGCAGAACTTTTCCAGAATTTTAGTGTCCCTCCTGGAGACCAATGGCATGTGTGTTTGGATTCTCTGGTGTATGTGTTGGGGCTCCATGGCTGAATTGACATACAGTGAATACAGTGGTCTGAACTGCATTTTCAGCATATTTTCTACTCAGTCACTTATAGGTATTTATGATTCAGTTATGGAAACATCCAGACTCTGCCCCACATGTTCTAGAAATTAAAAAAAAAGACAGGCCCTGCAGAAAGACTGGCTATATAAAGGATATTTTCTGAATACTGATTTTTATACAGGGATTGTTGGTAATCACTAGCAATTAAAAAGCATTTGATATATATGATAAAAACATCTACCTGGGAGGTTTGCCCGATGTTGGCTACCTTGAGACTTGAACCCAGGTTACTGTCTGTACATTTCAGTCTGTGTTTCTGGATTTACACAGGTGAAATGTTGACCTAGAAGAATGTGGAGCAAACCACTACAGCTTTAAGCTACAGAGGCTTATAAAAAAAAAAAAAAAAGGCAGAAACAAAGGCAAGCAGATGGCTAAAGATGAAGGTCACATCAGATTGAGAAGTTTGTCAAAATGTGATGACATAGGTAATCTGTAAACTGTTATTGCACCTAGCTGGAGGTGCTGAAAAACATTTTGAAATTACAAAAAACACTGGAGTCACAAGCACACAGGCAGGAATGATAGCCTGGAGTGGTTCTGCTCTATGGATGAATGCCAGATGTGGAAAGCGACATATCTGGAATTAATGATATTAAACATGCTTTTCTTTTATGCTCAATAATAACTCTATTATGATTGATACAAACCGCAGACACTTTATCTAGTACAAATGGAATCGTCTGTCATTGACTATATTAAATCATCAATTTCTGCATGATGAGGATCGTTTAGGGTAACTAATCATCTGTCTCGTTCTGAAGTCTTTAAGGCTGATCAGATAACGTTTTGAATACTGCCTGAGCAACCATGACAATCTAACCCTTCCATGTAAGGATTGAGAGGGGCCCATTATGCCGTCAAAGCCTGTGGAAATATCACAGCTCTTTCTCTACATAATACCCTGCTGTAAATAAATCACTCTCCACCGCAAACTTTATTGATCACAAGCACTTCCATGCTTGTGTCTAGTGAAGTCTCTACAGAATAAAATGCTGCTTTATATTTTGTCTTGTCAAAATATTAAACGGCTCTGTCAAGCGGAGTCAGGCTAGCAGTGATGGTGTAATTCTGCTGTAGCCCTTCTCATTCCCTCTTTCTATCTCAGCTGCCAAGCTTACAAAGCAGGATTTTTTTTATAAACTTTCCAATTATAGTCTCGTAAGATTATGAAGCCTTAAGATAAAGTGTCCTAATTTAGAGTGGTAGAGTACTAAACCACTAGACAAGAGCCTGTTAGATAAAACATTTCTCACAAGAAAAAGATAACCTGGCTTATTTATATACATAACATTAATGGGCAATAGGAGATAGCCTGGAATATCCTTATTATTTTACCAAGTGAGATAGGAGAGAAATATTTGAATTAATTCAAGCTCAAAGTGTTTATTATTTACAGAAAAAGAAATCCTTTTTATTATGAGGCAAATATACCAAAGGCGGAAAGAGAAACTCCAAGTTAGCACAATGCTTTGCATTTTCATACCCTATCATTAGTTTGTAATTCTGTAAATAAGATAATGTATCTGTAGTGATATAGAAGCACAGTCATGGTTTAAGGTGGGAGGGGCACTGCTGCAACTTCCAATTTCAGCTCACGTTGTGTTTGTCATCAAATGGTCTTACTTTGACACTGTTTAAGCCACACAGAGCACTGCCCTTTTATAACATCCTGCAAATCTTTGGGGAGAAAACCTGGGGTCTTGCAGGGCTTTGCTGAGAATAGCCCAGGCAGATTGTAAGGAGGTTTGGGGCCGTCCTTGGGAAGAAGCTGGAGCACTTTCAGGGCTGCTTGATGTTGTAATAGTATTCACCACCTCAGGACTGCAGAATCTTAAGCTCTGTCAAGCATTCCCATATGCTTCCCACTCCAGGAAAAGCAGAATAAGAGCCAAGAGTGGTGGCATAATACCCTAACCTGTGCTGAAAATAAGGCTGAAACACAGAAACAGGGAGCTGACAGCGACTTACTGACTTCTGGGCTTCTCAGGGAATCGGGGAAAATCTAGTCTCAAAATCACCGTGTTTTATTCCTTTCCCTATTTGATTTTCATGCAGGTAGAGTTTCTGTTCAGGGAGCATAAATGTGCAGTTCTCAACCCACCTTCTCTCTCTTGGTCTTCTTTTTTTTTACCTTGTGACAAATCAAAATCCATATTAGGTGAGATAACAGCAGAGAGACCATCTGCAGAGGAAGATGGGCAATTGTGAAAAGAGGTTGGGAACAGAATAGGGAAGAAGGAGCAGCAGAGCCAGGGGTCAGCGGAAGGACAGAGGCTGTGAGTTGGAGGTGTACCCACTCATCCCACACATAAGCTCCTTTCATTGAGGCAGCAGGGAGCATTCTCTCTGAAAAGCACCTACTGCAAGGAAGTCCTGACTCTTCCTGTGCCTTATAGAGATGACTGAAACAGAGATAGTCAGTCTCAGAACGAAAGCAGGCAAAGTGAAGTTACTGATATGATGGGCACTTGACAGGGCTCCTAAGCAGGAGAGTCCTGGCTGCCCCCATAGCGATAGACACACCGTCAGGGTCCCTACACTTCATATGCAATCACCCAAAATAGTCCTTTCATGTGATTATGATCGAGGAAATATGCCTTTTGAATTATATTAGCCAGTAAGTATTCCAATGGCCTAAATTAGTCAGCAGTATCTGAGCCAAGTTACTATATAGAAGTATTTAGTCCTAAAAGAGCCTGGTCATTCTCCCTTGTTCCAGTTCTTCCTAAGCTACTAAGTGTTCCCTTCCAAAGGGGACTGAAAGATTCCGTTACAAGACTTAAACAGCTCCATCTCTTCCACCTTTTTTACAATTATTTTTGTCCAATTAGGGGAAAAGTCAGGATGCTCCCACAGTGGTAATGGCAACAGTTAATGTCAGGAATACAGGCTGTGAAGAAGCAGTTTTAGTAAAAAAATCATTAAATCTTTTTGAATAACAAATATTTGTAATATTTCTCTTTTTTTTGGTGGAATGCTTACAAACATGGAAACCTGTGAAATTCAGTGATTTCTTCATCAGTAATTACTATCACTCTCAACTAAAGTTGAATACTGTGTCTGCTCCCAATGCTTTGATTATCTTAAGAAATAGTATTTAATAATATTATCTTAAGAAATAATATTTTTCTCTTTATGTCTTTTGCCTTTGGAAGCAAAGAGCTTCTACTGCTTAGTTCTCCACCTGAGAGTGTTTGTATAGTTAGTCACAGTTTTAGTTTTAAAGTCTGTTCAGTTTAGGGGGTATTTTGTCAATATTGAGGGAGTTTATTTTGTTTAGTTGTCTTCATGAAATGCTTCATTAATGAGCCTATGGAAGAAAGATCTCAGGCAGTTCAGCACCATTGCTTTCCTTGCTTTAAGCAGCTCTGCTAAGTCTGTTATTGAAAATCATCCCAAATATCTTCCAAAAAATCCCACCTCTTCTCCACTGAGCCTGCAAGAATTGATGAAATATGCAGCTTTCAATTAGTAAATAAAACACTAGATTGCTCTTTCTGAAACCTTATGTGTTAACATTTCATCTACACTCTTAAGAATTTATAACTCCATAGAATACCATTGCTTCCTTCCTCTGGTCTCTTTATGCAGTTTTGACAAATTACAGTCTACCAACCAACCTTTCTTTTGAGATTGTTTTCCAAAGGAATGGACTTTAAAAATAAGAATGGGTTGTGTTGTGGCAGAAGTAAAAACACATCCATAGCTACCATACTGATTTATCTGATTGCAGATGTTCTAGTATAGTTCTAGGTCATAATTACAAATGTAACAAAGCACTTAAAAAGAAAATAAAAGCAGTGTTCTCATTATTAAAATGATCATTTTTATAAATATAAAAATGTCAGCAATGAGCAGTAGAGTTTGTATGAAATACAAATAGAACCTTTTATTTATGCAAATTAAGAAATGCACTGTGACTGTCTTCAAGTTGTAACTAAGCTGCAGTACTCAGAAAAATTGAATTGAAGAAAAGAAAAGAAAAAGCTGTGACTCAAAGCAGGTAACTTTTGGTGACTAAATAGCCCATAGTAACACTGCAGTCTGAAAGAATTTGGAGAACTGCTTTTCATGCCTGAACAACTTCAAAATCAAACTTCTGGAATAAGATAAACAGCCTCTTTTACTTAAAACATGCTTCCATGCAGTATTTTGCTGTCCTTTGACTTTCATTACTTTTGTGGGCCTAGTTGGTAGGAGGAAGAAAGGAAGGAGGGGAAGCGAGAGAGAGAGCAGATCTCCCAAGAGTGGTGTGGTTTGCTTAAAAACTCCAGATCTTGGAAATCCTTGCATACTAACATCTGAAACAGGTGGTCCTGGGCTCATTTTGTGAGCATAAGTTTCTCTGTGTTGACCTTATGCTCTTGAGCCTTCTCAGATGTTTAGCCAGGAGGGATCTGTCTGTGAGTGATTTTTATATATCTTTCAGCTAAATCACAGGTATCAACGCAAAATGCTCTCAGGGACAGTATAGGCAGTTGTGGCACTCCCTATAGGTCTTTTCCACTATAAACCAATAAACGGATTACACTGATCTGTGTAGTTTTTTTCATCTGTGATTGCTAAAATATAGATAAAGTCTTCATTTTGATATGTAATAATAATATTAATTTACTCAGCAATCCAAGCATAATTTGTTGGAAACTTTATAGAGTATTGTGAATGGAGATTCTCTGTGCCAGAGATCACAGACCTGGAAATAGATAGGTACTAAAGAAAAGAAAATGAAATTCCCATCAATGGAGTGCAGAAAACTGGAGATGTAAAGAGAGAGAGGGAAAATGCAAATAGCAATAGCAGGTTAAAAAGCTGGGTATTGCTTCACATTTAATTGCTGACTATGTTAAGGACCCCAGTCATCTCCTCTGGCCAATGATTAACTGCTTGGAAATATCCTCCCATTAGCTCTTATTGTTAACAACAAGTTACTAATACATATTTAACAGTATTCATTATTTTTTTAACTGCCTCATAACAACATCAGTGAGAGAACATGAGCACATGAAAACTGTATCCAGCAAGCTTTAAAACCCAGAGGAGAGTGAGACAGCGGAGCTCTATTTTCTCTAGAGCAACTGTGGTGCTCACCTGCCTGCATGTCAGCCCATAGCTTTTTGCTGTGCTTATGTGGCCAAGTGTTTTATTAAAGATTCCCACTTCAGTGTATATGACCAGGCAGACGCAGCAGAAGCCTGTTTTTTTGAAACATGAGCAGCACAGATTTAAAGGGGTGTTGAATGTACAAACTCATATTTTTTGATTTGTTAAAGCAGTAGATAATAATGTTGCAAGTGAATGTCTCCAAAGATTTCTGAGGAATTGTTTCTTAGATTTAGGGGGTTTTGGTTTTGTTTTGTTTTTCCCCAACTCTGTCCTTTCAGTAGGTCTGTATCATGGTTTTGAAAACAGTTTGAATTCCAAAAACAACTAAAACTACTGGAGTGATATAAGAATGCATTATTTTAAACACAGGCTGTCATGACTTTAAAAGTTATGATTTCTCAAAATTGTATTAACTTCTTTCCAGCTCGATAAATAGAAATGCAAAAACCAGAGTAACTTGTAGGAAGTGGCCACGAGCCTGCAGGCCTGCCCTAATGGTATTGACTCAAAAAATCCATAGGCAGAATTTGCTATCTGAGGAAGTGAAAGAGTAGACAACTTACGGCAGTTAGATCCTCAAAAACAGATCTACAATTATCAAATAACAGAATCTGTTAGTTCTGCTGCTTTCAGTAAAAAGATTATAGGAGAAATCATATTAGATTAGAGTTCATCTGGTTCAATGAACTTGAACCAATTGTCTCTGACAATAACCAGTACTTCAGAGGATGGTGGCACAAACAGAATATTAACTGTACATATTTTTGGTCTAAATTTATAGATCTGACTATAAAATCAGCCTGCTTCTTGATGCTTCCTTTCACTTTCCTCTTACAGATCTCTGATCCTTTGTCACCTGAAGTTCTGAATTTTGGGCTTAACTAGGAGAGTTGTTGAATAGTTGAACAATGTCTTGAGTCACGGGGAGCTGGTAAATAGTGTCTGGAGTGTAAAAACTTGGCACAGTGCATTTCTTGAGGCTCAAGACTTGTCTACTCTTTCGGAGTGCTGTTGTGGATACAATGCCCAACATGCACACGTGTAATATGACTGGGATCTGTAGACTAGTAATTTATAAAATCTCACAAAAAAATTCCTCTACATTTAAAGAGTCAATAATCTAAATCCAGGTTCGATAAATAATACTGAACACGTTTCCTGAACACAGCATCTAGTGCTACCTGATAACCTGTACCTCAAAAACCTCCCTCGAGTTCCATTTTTATGTCTGGGCCCTGATGTTTGGTTGTGACTGGTGAACATAAACTAATCAGTGTGAGATGCCAGTGAGGAGGTCAGAAATCCGCTACATACATTGTTTACTTTGCTTGCCCCATTTTTGGAACACAAGTTATGCTGGGAAACAAAACTCCCATTGCGACCAAAGCTCCAGACATACCTCCTTCTCCAAGAAACTAAAGGTAGTATTTGTACTTTTTACCATAATTATTTTTTCTTCACTGGAAAACCCAAGCAAAACAGACTGTGGCTAGATCTGTAGATATTTAAAAAACACAAAAATGGTCTCAATATTGGGCACTCGTTGAGGCCCTTTTCTTTGGGGGATTTTGGTTTTTAGAGGCTGGGTGCAGCAATTTTTTTCTTGTGGGCTCCTATAACATATGTTTGACCCAAACCATATGGAAGAACTGTCCCCTGTGCTTGCATTGAGACCTCATTGATCAGTAGTTTAAAGCAGAACAAAGAGACCCATGCGTGCACACACTGGGAGCTGTAGTATCACTTGCCCGAGCAGCACACTGGTTAATTGTACGCAGCAGGACATCTTATATGCTGCCAAAAGATGTTGTTGGAGTAGCTATGAAATAGTAACTTGAAGAGTTAGTGACAAATCAGTATTACCTTCTGGGCTTAGGCTGAGGAGAAAGGCCAGCTCCTTATGGATTTTGTTTTGTTCTCCCTAAATAAAACCTTTAGATCCAATAGGGTAATGTTTTGTCTTACCAATGTGTCTGTTTCTTTCTTGGTAAATAATATTTTAATTCCATGTGTAGCTAATGTTTTAAAGATAAGTCATTAAAGAAACAAATATTAATTGTAGATTTCCACAGACTTACTAGGCTTATAATGAATTAAAACATAATGAAAAATAGCCTGATTAAGGTTATTAAGAGGTTATATCATCTTTAAGCCATATCTCTCTTGAAAAAGGCTCATGAAAGGAGGAGTGGCTGTCAGCTGAGATGTCTGCAGTTTGATTAAAAGCATGAAAAAGGGCACAAATACTTTCCCACCTGGAAGGATAAGACAAAGATTTACTGCCACTGAATGTGCCAGAAAGTCCTTGTCTTCTGCGGCACTTAGGCTTGAGAATGTCCAATTCATTTTTCATGTCCAGCTATGAGTAAAATAAGCAGAAATTACCGTGATTTCTTCAGCTGTTTGAATATTAGCAAATGTTTGTAATGAAAGCTATTAACAAATCAGAAATGAGAGGCTTCTAAACCAGGAGACAGGAATCTTGTTATTGCCTGCTAGATTTTGCCAGCATCCTTGTATTATGCTGAAGCAATGTAAAATTAGTGAAAATCCACTAAATTAACCATTCTGCTGTGCATGTAGAGAGCCAGAATCCCTTATCAAGCCTTATAATATCTCATCCATTTATTACAGCTCATCAAGTAAACTAAGTTACATCAGTCCTGCAGCTGTTTTCAGGAGGCCACAGCTCCATGAACCTGAAACTTTGACTGCTGACAAGAAGTTGCTTGAAGCAGAAGTGTTATTGAGAAGCCACCTTTCCTGTAGCATCCCTGCTCCTGCTGCCACCTCCAGCTCAGCACCTCCATCTGCTGTGCTGTACTGTGGGGCAGCAGTGCCAGCAGGCTCTGTCTGCGAGGTCCAGTATGCTGCTGAGTTTCTCATCAAACACCCTGTGCTGTGGGGATTCCTTCCTCTGAGTACTGCAGACAGCCCTGACTGTGAGGTTGACAGGCGTGCACTTGCCTATGTTTATAATGAAGATGCTATTGGCAGAACCTCCATGGATTGGGGTAAGGTGATTTCTTTAGCCAGAAATTTAAGATGTTGCAGGAAAGACTTCTTAGCTTCTTCAGTATGTTTTTTAAGATGGAGCCACAGTGCTGTCATTGCCAATATTCAGTTTCAGGAGAAATTCTTGAAATATTTTTATTGCCTGACACTTCTCTCTGCACTTATAAATATCCTTGATAAAATACTAGAAAAACTAGATATTTACTAGACCCCATAACCTTTCAAATCTCTCCTTGGTTGTTTACTTGTCCTTATCTAATTTTGTTTTTCCTATTGCAGGCCACCAATTGCAGGAATTGTATATTGTGAGATACAGGTAGAAGGCATTCACGTGGGGGACGGAGTGTAAAAATAATTTGCTTCCTTTTTTTGCTCTATTTTTGAACTATTTTCTGTTATGAATCATCACTATTATAGCAGCTCACTCTTTTCCTTTATAGCTGTGACTGATGTTTGTTGAAGCTGAAATGCAAGCATAGTATTCATACCTCTTCCTAGGGACTTCATGCATTCATCCTAGTATCTTAGCTTTTATTTGGACTAGAATATAAGATGAAGTTTCAAAATGTTTTTAATGCTGCATTTTCCAGTGTATTTCCAAAAAGCCTAACTACCGTTACCCGCATTAATGCAAGTTACAGAGACAGGAGACAGAGACCCTGCCGTAGCAGAAGAGATGACCAGTGCATGTGATTTAAAAGCAATATCTTATACCTTATGCAGTGTAGGTAAATCATTCATAGTTGTGCTTGGCCAGTTGTGCAACATCTTATCTGAAGGAGAAAAATTGCTTTCTGACTCCCACAGAGTATCATTTTATGCCTTAATGCATGAGAAAGCTCCACTGCTATTTGCTTAAAGAACTAATTTTTTTCTTCCAGTCTTCTACTTTACTCAATTGGAATTAAGTATTTTCTGGAGTGCCCAGCAGTTGAAGGGTGCACATTTACCTGGCCTTGGATTTAGCACTGTCAGTGCATTCTGTGTAATTGCAGTGCTTTATCCTGTTTATGAAAATATTGTTTGCTTTTATCTACCAAGGGTGGCACCCAGGAATGCTATTATTATGTTTTAAACATAGATACCAAAAAGTCTCAGAAATGCTAAAGATGAGAGTACGCTTTATTGTAAGCATGACTGCAGCAAGTTAAAAAACTTCTTCATCTTTAGCCCTCAATAGTGGCATGCTGCTCTAGCTATAGGAAAAGCTGTGCAGGCGTAGGGAGCCGTGACGTTCCAGCTGTGCTCCTGTAACTCAGATATTTGCAGCTCAGATAACTAGTCCTTTCAGCTATTCTGTGTTTTAGGAAAAACAGTGAAGATAGCTGCTGTCTAGGCATCATGACTGACTGCTACGGACTGATCACATAACATCTTTTTTTTTTTTAGCAACGTTATTCACATGAATTACTAACTTCAGCCATGAAGCCATGCAGTAGATTGCAGAATTCTGTCATCTCATGTAATAAATTAGGTTTAGTAAACCAAGCCTTAAAATAACTGTCTCATTTGAAACTCAGTCTTAGGTTTTCAGGTCATATTTTTTACAAATTAGCCTGAAAACACCGATGGCATGAATAATGTTGAGAATGATGCACATCTCCCTTGCTATGGGCTAAATCTTCCATCTAGCCAACTATGCCTGTAGGGGATGTGTATGCAGACGTAAAACAGAAATGCCTCTCACCCACAGCTCCTGGAGGTACCTGGTATCTATGCACACTGGAAGGACTTGGCTGATGCCAGGAGAGGGAGGACATACTCCCATGGAACATTCCAGGTTTTTAGTCTCTTCATCTCCCCTCTGTTGGGTGCAGGGTGTAGATACAGAGGCTTTCTTGATTCTTAATGTTTTTGTAGTGATGAAAATCTGGAATGGAAATAAGCTGCCTCTTTTCTTCCAGCTGCCGTGTTTGCTCTGAATACCTCAGTCCAGAGAAAGCTGTAGAGGAGAATGAAGATGGGGACTCATGCACATCTGAAGCTGCTGTCACCAGGTGGCCTTTGGGTCCACAGAGCCAGAACAGTGCATTCATGGTAGGTATTTTAGCTAGTAGCATTTTAACTAGTGTTAGACACAGAGTGGCATTAAAACCTCTCCACCTGCAGTCTAAATAACATTATGCCGTTACACTTCTTGTTAAGGATATTTAAAAGTCTGAAGGACACAGGACTTCTGCTTCTTCATGTAGGAAAGCACTTAGAAGAAAAAAGGCAAAAGGTGAAAATTCCTTAATTCTAATATCAAAGGGTCAGAACCCTCCAGCAATGGAAGAGTTGTTCATTTTGTCATCCTGCTGATGCATAACATATTTGCTCAGGCTACCTACAAGGTAATCTCTTTGGTTTTTGGTTTACATTTTGTGTTAAGACCTGAATTGAGACCATTAACTTACTTCACTTGCCTAAGTGCAAGGACAACTGCCTTCATAATTGCACTGCTAGATAGGACACCTGAGACTTGGAGTGGTATTTAAGACAAAAGTGTTTGAGGTGACATCCCATTAAACACAGCCATTGTCGATAAAATAGCAAATGCTGAGTCTGATTTTTATGGCTTTAGGAATGTTCCTAGAAATGCCATCTCAGTATGTCACTTTCTAACCTAATATTAGGACCAGAATAATAATACCATGATTTTACTGTTATATAATAGTGATGTAACAGTGTGACAGAAAGTGATATAGACACATAAAGAAATCCCACTTTTTTTTTCTAATCTACCAGAATGTGTTATGCCAACAACAACAACAACAACAAAAAGTATTTTAACTAAATTTCTTAAAAGAAATCTCCTAGAAAAACACTGCCAGGATTTTGCCATATGAGAAAGACACAAAAAGGAAAGAAGAAGCTGTATAAGCAAAGGAGGACAACGAAAAGAAAAAGCATAGTGAACTTATAGAGGGTTAATGTATGCATGTATAAACATGTGGATGGATTTTCAGACTTCATAGCAGAAATTGGTTTCTTTTTCCTGGATTTTGGTTAAGAAAAATGCACATAATACTTGTAAGTAAAAACAAGAGAAAAAAAAAGATGGTAAATTAATAAAACTGAAATGTTTCAGAAAATTCAAGATCAAAAAGGAGTAAGGAAACTAGGAAACTAGCTGAAATTTAACAAATTTAGCTGAATGGTCAGGATAATGGTTTGGTGTTGACAAATGAAACACAAGAAGGAATAATTTGAGCCACACAAATACATCATTATTGTCACTCAAGAGAAGACCTATGCCTTCTACTGGATGGTTCAATGAAATTCTCTGCTCTGTATAGAGTAAGGGTCAAAGAAGCAAGCAAACTGTTAGGATGTAAAAGAATTGGGAGAGAAATAATGCCAAAAATCTTATAATGTCATTAAATAAATCAGTGGTATGCCCTGACCTGGAGTACTATATTCAGTTGTGGTTACCCTGTCTCGCAAAGAATGTATCATGAATAGATGAAGTATAGAGATGGGCAATGTAAATGATTAGAAGCATCAAAAGCCCTTAATTTCAAGACAGATTATAAAGTTTAAAATTATTTTAATGATAGAGAAGATGACTTAGATGGGCCACTGGTAATAATGGGTACACTGTATATAGGAGAGGTTATTTATTTAGTAAAGCAACAAGTTAAGAATAAGTGCAATGAAGTTAGTCATTATGCAAATACATAATTTTCCTCTGAAACTCGGTGCAACTTGGTGCAAGACTTCATCTTAATGCAGACTTCATGTAGATATATATTTAAATAAACATATCACCTGTACTGCAGTCCATAGGATTTAAAAGGTTTTTTGAAGAGCTACAGACTATCCCAAGAGTGAGCATCAGCCTAAATGTAAATGAGAGAGCTAAGAAGAAACTTTTCCTATGGCCAGGTTATTTCATAAATGCTTACTACAGGGTTTCTAACACCTCTCTCTGAAACACATCTAGCACAGGCCATTGTCAGAGAGCATATCTGAGGAGATGGACCATTGCTCTGATCCAGTGTGTCAATTCCTATGTTGAATCAATGATACAGAGATGAAAGGTTCGATATCCCATTATCAGTCTCTTGAACCATTCAATTCTCCTCCTCTTCCCATTCAGCTATTGATTAAATTAAATGCAGCAAGGTAAATGGGGACAGGAAAGAAATTTCTTATTTTAGCAGAGCTCTTTGTCTATGTGCTTTAGTCTGCATTATAAGGAGATGGTAACACCAAACTACTGAGCAATATGTAAACTAGATTTATTCACAACAGCTTATCCACACAAGGATCCCACTATTTAGTTATTATTTTTGAGGTCATTTAACTTTTTACTATTTTTAGACATATGAGTATGCATTTGCTGCTCATTACATGCTGCAGTTCTGGGGCAAAAACGAGATACAAAGAGACTGTGAAGGACAAACCCCTACCCTTCATCTGTACACATGTGCCATGCCGACTGCTGTATGTTTTGGAAAGATTCTCTGTAGATTCCATAATCTAAAGAAATAATGAGCTTAAAGCAGTGGAACCTCTGAAAACAGTTGGCAGTTAGATAATGATGGATATGCTACAAAATCCAGAGATCTTGGTGGTGGAGGATGAATGATGCATATAATGAAAAGAAGGCTGATGTCGATCACCTTCCCTGTTAGTATAAACACGTAAAATGCAATTCACAGTGATGATGGTGGTGGTGCATTGCATAATAAATTATGTGTCTGGATCATAAAGGCAATTTTTTATGATAGAAAAGTTTAATAGAAAATGTATGTAAATGAGCGTAACTTGCCAAATGATGCTTTTTGACTAGAGTGTTAGAGAAGAAAATAATTTCTTCTCCAGCACATTTGCAAGTTGAGCTGAAAAATGTGTGTAAGATCTGCTTTCCAATTTTGCTCACATTTCCCTCACATAGAGGGATAATAGATTAGTTAAGAGCTGTGTTTTATTGCTGTAAAGCTGCTCAACATTGTGCAAAATTTTTGGAAGTGCTATGCATGAAAGTTAGTGGTGAGTCAAATGTGGTGAAAATTGCTTATTAACAGAGGAGCAGGACCCAGTCAAGTCCTGGTCCAAAATTTCCAAGGCGTTTCACATGCTCAAAATTAAGCTGGGAGGCTATAAAAAAGATTGTCCTAGCAGAGAAGATGTAATAAGAATGGAGCTCCAGTGGGGGAAAAAATATACCAGAAAAATAACCAAAATGCTGGACAGTAATATATTGGTGAGAGCTGGGAGTGCTCTTGTGTTCTCCACAGTCCACACAAGTGTTACATGAAAGGTGCAGCCAGGCTTTGGGCAATGCTCTCAGGCACAGGGTGTGATTCTTGGGACTGTCCTGTACAGGGCTAGGAGTTGGACTTTGAAAATCTTTGTTGAGTCTCTTCCAACTCACTTGGTAGTACTCTTAAGGATCAATTCTTAAGATGAATATGAGGGTTTTCAGTCACGCTGTTCAGGCAGGAAGTAGTAGGCTTAACTACTAGTAAAAAAGGGAATGGAATATTCTTGTGATAGTACAGGATTTGATTTGTTCGTGTGTTTTTTCCTGCGGTGTTGGCTATACTTTTAGCAAATTTTTGGTGGTTTTATTTTTCTTTTTTAATAATTTGAGTGAAATATATTTTATTTTTTATATATATATATGTATGTATTTAAAAAGGCAAAAAATTATCTGTGAGGAACTTTTAACAAGAAAGCATTTTTTCCATTCACTATTCTCCATAGATCTGTGCAAAATATTCCAATAAAATGTGATTTACTATAGAAAAGTAAAACTCAATGAAATTTTCTAAAATAATTTCTAAGTAAAATTTACACATCATAGACAGCCAAAATACTGAGTAAAAGCACCAAATTGATGCTTTGAAACATAGCAGCTTGCATCAATGTTTTGTTTTGACATTTTGATGCAAAATGTGGATATTGTTGTGTGACATTTCCAAAGCAAGTTGGGATTTTTTGGTAACTGTCCTGCAGAAATATTTAATGATTCAACAAGCAAATGTCAAACTTTTAGAATTCCCATGCACAATAAATTCCGTTGGCTGATCAGCTCTTATTCATGCCCTTTGAAGAAGAGCTGAGTCTATCAATATAATAGAAATCTATATTTCCACACACGAAGTTTCTGTTCATATTTGAGTTCTAGCAATCTCACATAATTATCCTTTTTGGTAAATTCTGCTGAGATACAGCAGGTGTAATGTTTTGTTGCCTGGAAGTTTTTCTTGAGGTTACAGCAAATTAGAGAAGAAAACATAAAAATCATGTTTCAGGAGGAATCTAGGAAATTATTTCATTTGCTGAAACTGAGAGTAATTCCTTTTATTTAGTCTAATACCATACTGCCCCCACCTAGACACAAGGAAAACAAATCATTACAAAAGAATTTTATCTTTGCCTCAGTGCAGTGCATCATTCATTTCTGGCTAGTGAATAGATGTCCCATATGTGGAAGCCATATAAGGCTTTCTATGGCTGATGCCAGTCTTGTTACTAAACACCAAAGCTGAACCACTGGTTTTCTAGAACTGCACATAAGTCATATTCGAACAGCTATAAACCACAGCAAAGCACCACATTTTGCAGAAAAGCTGAGTTGAGAAGCTGAAAGTGTTGTGAAAGCTCTTCCTAGGTAGATTTAGGTAATAAAATAACCTATATCTTTAAGGAGGTGAACAAAGCAAAACATGCTGTTTTAAGGCTGGGATCTTCCAGGATTGGGTCATGAGTTTGATTTTGGTTCTAGTAATGACAGGGCCCACAAGAAATTGGATTCTGAATTCTCAGTCATTAGCAATTGCTGACCTTAGAAAAAATCTATTTGTCTAAACCGAATCACTTTGACACAGATTTCAGGGTTTCATTCCATTTCCTCTGTACAGTTACCTATATTCACATTGGAAAAATATGGAAAATATATTCACATTGGAAAAATGGAAAATTAAAAAAATCTTAATGTGCATGTTTCTTTGGCAAAGAGAAGCAAAAATAAACCATTTTCTCCAGTTTCTTTTCAGATATTCTCACCAGTGCTTGAATTATTTGTTTTTTTGTATCCAGATCCACAATATGTTTATTGCAAAAAAAAGATAAGAACTAACATAAGAGAACAGTAAATCTGCTAGAAATCCACTAGTAATGTGAAAAGAAGTACTAGCTGTGCTCTGCAGAAATGGTTAATACGAAAAGGAAAAAAAGAAAATTAGACCCTTTATTCTAGAGAGCATGCATTTATGCAAAGAGGATGTTTAGCTGAGGGTGAAGAGATGAGGACTTGGCTAGTTATGAACTTGTAGAATAATCATGGGAAAAATGATGAAGTGTTCATAGTGGTATAGTAATGACATACATAAAGCAAATGTGTTATGATTAGATCAAATTGCAAAGAGAAATGAGTAAATGTTGAGAACAATGCCGTGTTCGATGTGTAAACATCTCTCTCCTTAGCTGGGGTTGTTATAAGCAAGCAAGAGTTAAAAATACAAGAGCAATTTTTAGAGACAACCTCATGACTGGCAATCAGTGCTAATAAGATTCTTTTCCTCTTGCAAGATTCACAGAAAGCCCTCAATCCATGCCGAGCACATTCAAAGGCAAGGGACTAAGCGCTCCCCTTACAGGTTCATTATCATTCGCAGGTTATCCCAAGCCAAGTGAATCAGGAAAGCAAATGAATTAGTGAGAATTAAGGAGCCTCTGTGGTCTGAACCCTCTCCAAATCTCAGCTAAGATGAAAGGTAGACGCTGATGTCTTGTGTCCCAGGGTTTTCAGAATTGGAACCCCAGTGCCGAGCTGCTTCCTCCAGAGCCTTGCAGAAATGTGCAGGCAGTTAATGTTGCCTAACGTCTCCTGACCGTGGGTTCAGCCATGTGGGAAAAGTTTTACGAGGCTGCAAAAACCAACCCCCCTTTCACTCACAATTAATTACCGGAGAGTTGTTACAGCACCTCGCTGTCAGTGAGTCCAGTGAAAGTGCACTTTCTTCTCATCTCAGTAGTAATCAAAGATACCCGGGTAATGTCTTAGTACATAATAATATCAAATGGATCAGTTAAAAGACAGATCTACAGCACATTGCACCACTAACAGCACTGTTTCGTTGGAAGCAATATCTTAAATGATAGGATTTGCAACTGGCATGAATTAGGATCTCTAGTGTTTACCTTCCCTATTTTCATTTCTCTGAAACGATGCAGTACCTGACAGGCTTTTAATCAGATACTTATTCTTACTTGTTGTGATACAATGATCTTCTCAGGGAAGCTATGGTCTTAAAGTACAAAGGGTTGGAAAGATTTCAAAGGAAAGCAGTTTGTTTTCATTAAATACTTGTTACTGCTAATTATATTTGATCATTATAAAGACTACAGTTTAATTAAAGAAGCATGCCATCTAGAAAAAATATTTGATTTCCAAAGGATATCTTTGTATTTGTAAGTAGGGGGTGGATATATCAACTGAAAAATGTTCAAATGTATTAGTCTGTGTTTGCACATATGTATAAATAAAACAGTATTGCTTTTTTGAGACTAGAGGTTTGATAGGAAAAAGAAATCTATTAAAAACATTTTTTAATTCTGATATTAAAATTATATTTGAACAGCTATCTTGTATGATATCAGATGATACCTTTATGTGTGCTTCCAATTATTTAAGTATTTATCTACAATAAAATAACATTTGGTAAATGACATTAACCAGTGTTTTCACAGCTTAGGTTTGTATCAACATTTTCATCAGATATATTTCTGTATCATGATTTTTAATGTCATCTCTTTTATAAATGTGAAGAGTTCAAAATTGCATGTTTTTCATAATAACAGTATGGATTTAATTTTATTTGTTTTCTAAATTATATTTTTTCAAGATTAGTTTGAAGGAAATTAATAGAAAACGAAGGCTAATAACTCTGCACATGTCACTGAAGTCTTGAATTCATGCGCCAGTGTACATAATTGTTCCTTTAAAGAATCATGTTGGAAAATTTTCTAATTTTTACTTCCCCTCTTCATATAATTCCTGACTCATGACCTCCTATCTACCAGTCAGGCTTGATGTGCAAGACTGTATCTCATTTATAATAATCATGATCTTTATAGAGAGATCGATTAAAATATTATGGTTCTTTTAAAATCAGAATGCATATCAAACGAAGCCTCACTTATAAAATAGAGAAAAAGCTCGGGCTTTTTCAGAGTCTCCTCAGTGTGAATAAGATGTTGTAAAAATCTCTTAATATTCAAAGACAGTTGATCATTAAAGAGGCAAATATGTTAATAAGTTTTTATCACAATTGAAAATGCTGTTAATGGTTCTCTGGATTACACTGTTCTATATACACTACATTTAACACGGTTAACAAAACGAATCCCCGTCCTGAAATTTTTAGATTTTCTTGAAAACCATCCTCTCCAAAAGAATGTGTAGTTTAGATAAGAAACTAGTATAATTTAAAGAATGGTTTTTCTTTTAGTATGCACTCTAGTTCTTATAAAAAGTATTTTAGAAACTACAGAATATTTTAATAACTTCTCTTTTTTTCACATAATGTTGAAATGGAAAAATTCTCCAACGTTATTTAAGATGAGGTTGAAAATATCTATCTGAGTCTAAAACACTACACAATTTATTTTCCTTGTACTTGTAATTAAATCTTTTAATTTTTTTTTTTTTAAGGGGGAGGTGGAGGCAAGAAGGGGATGATAGTAATATGAGCCACTACATTTCTTGCAAAGAAAATGCTCTGAGACTTAAAAGAAAGGTAAAGGTGAGTTGCAGGATAATATTACAATTCAACAAATCTCATTCTTAATTCTTTAACATTGCTATGTTGCTCATTTCCTAGTATCTTTTTTATTTACACTAAGCCTTGTGCATTTGTACATGGAACACATATTTCTGATTTTTTTTTAAATTAGATGAAACACTTCAATTGATATAACTCTACCCCCTGTCTTCCTTAACCTCTGTATTGTGAGAGGATTTTATTAATTACATTTTTTAATACTGCTCTTGCTTTTAATCAGTTTTCTCTAGGTTAGCTTATGTACTGCTTTTAGTCAATTCTATTTATTTTATCCAAAGAATTAAAGATCGCAGATGCAGCTAAAATCCTTTTGAGAAAGACTTGAGAATATGACAGAAGAAAAAAAATCCGAAACCAAAACAGAAGACAATTAGAACAATTTCTCATCCGCTATCAGCCTAAAAAGAGGAGAAGCACACAATACCCTCAAGTGTGCACATGAGTGTGTGTGAGAAGAGCTTCTTAATACCAGTATTATTTAAAATGGTGTGAATCTGCGGCAGCCTGCAGCAACAGCAGCATCAGCCAGTCCTGCGCTAGTGAGGCAGCGGGCCCTGCCCTTGTGCTGGCCACAAATGACCAGTGAAATCCCAGAGGCACTCTTGAATTTCTGCATTCTCATTTCATCAGCTGAAAAATATCTGTCACTCACGTCCCACACTGGGCAAAGTGACACCTGCCAGTCTCAAGAACAAGGACAAATTAATGTCCCTCCACCAACTGTGTCTCAGAAATGAGTGGCGAGCAGTAGCGCGAGCAATCAACAGCACGAGTACATTGTTAAAGTTTGCAATGCATTGCTGGGGGTTCCTTTCAGACAAGGTAATTTGCAGCAGCTGTTGTTGGTTTGTGCTGTTATTGAACATGTGTTCTGTGATTTCCCTCATAATGAATCTTTAAAAATATTTGCAAAATGTGTGCAAAATTGCATTGCCGAGGTTTCATGAAACTGCAAAATAAGGTGGCTCATTTTAAACAATGCTTGGGAGAGGCAGTGCAGCAGCTACCAGAGGAACGTGTAAGCCATGCACTCACCTTATCTGCTCCATCTTCCTAGAAATCACTGAGAAATATTTTGGATACTAGGTATAGAATCTTAAAAAAAACTCCAAAACAACAAAAAACATTTCTGAAGTCTGTCATCATGTCACTTCATGTTATGCGATATTATATCTGCTTGTGATGAGATGCAACATGACAGGATGTAATGCAATGTAACATATAAAAAAATGTAAATAATCCACTTTTGGGGATTAGATATCTGCTGTCAATTCCTATAGCAGGATTCTGAACTGAATTTATTGAGGCGGATGGGAGCTCAGTGAACACCAAACTGCACATGGTGTTTGCAAAACAGCACACATAACAGATCACTGCCTTCCCCAATTACTTTTGGGTAGTTTGGTTCGTATATGACTGTGTTACGATGTTAAAGAGAAGTTCTTGTGGTGAATAGTCTTGTGACTCAGTAATTTTCTTAATTATCGCTGCCTACAGCAATCACTTGGATGATGCCTCTCCATGAGTAACTGTTTGTGCATTTTGAAAAATACACGTTGGAAATAGCTGTAGCGTTTCTCATAGCAAAACACACTGCGTGAATACAAAATCATGTAATATGTATGACATAACTAGGGAAAAAAACAGTGCTTTGGGTCAAATAGGAGACAGCTCAGGACAGTGCAGCCTCCTGAGGTCTCTGAAGCTGGAGACCTTCCTTCCTTTGGTAGTGCATCTGTATTGCTCTGTAAGTTACTGACTAAAAGCACCTTCGTTTTAGGGTTGGACAGGCTTGACACCTTTGTCTCACAGTGGAAGCTCACCAGTGCTCTTTTGCCAGCTCTGGAGGGCTGGACTTGGGTGCAGAGCAGGCGCCTGAGAGCAGGGTGTGCCAGCCCACGGGCAGAATGTGTGCCTGAGGAACCAGTAGGCTGTGCCATGGAGAGCGGGCTTTTGAAATAATGGTGAATGTAGCCTGACTGCTCTGGGATATTCTGTAGCAGTGGAGAGATGACTTTCAAGGTGTTGCACCAGGTACTAATGATTTGGTTAAGTTAAAATATCTCGACTTGCCTCACATTTGCCTCACATTTGCCTTCACACAGGCAGCATATCACCAGCAGTGGGAGGGATGCAGAGGGCAGCACCCCAGTTTCCTGACCCTCTCCCATCACTGCCTGGGTCTCTCTACTCCTTTGCTCCTGCCTTCCTGCTGACTCACTTATGGCAGCTGCATCCAGACCAAAATTCTTCTATCTGTGCATCCAGTCCCTGAGAAAAAAAATCAAAGCCAATGTATTTCACCAGTAAGTAAGTGCTAATGGATGTTTTAGAACTTACTTTTTATTCTCTTTCAACAGAATGCAAAAAGCCACATAGTCTGAAGCCTCATCTGCACCACAAGCACTCTGAAAACATATCTACTCACGGATACAAGGGCATCACTTCCACTGTTTTGCTGTGTTGGAAGCTCAAGCAGAGGTGAGTGGACAGCATTTTAAATGCTATGTTTTTTTCAATGTGCTCTAATCAGGGTTAGATACTATGATATTTATAAAGCCCCATTTTATATATACTCAAGGGGAGCCCACCTTGCTAGTACTGATGCCATTGAACCTGTATTAGCCGCAGTGAGGGGTGGCTATAAATTTTGCCTTATGTAGACAAGGCTTACAAGGTAAGCAGCCAGACCCCCGGCTGCAACCACATGCCTGGGAATGGAACCTTTTATTTGCTGTCATAGTGATGACTTTTAATTGTCCCAATAAACAAGCTTTTAAAAAGCTTCTAAAATGTTCTCTAATAACACACTTTGGTCTTTAGCCATAGAAATGCAGAAATAATTAGAAGTGCCATTGTGTACAGTGCCTTCTGGACTGGGCTGAAGGTGAAGGAGAAAGTATCATGCTATCCTTGTCAGCTGCAAGGGTAATTACTGCTGGCTGAAATTACTCAACATTTGTTTATAAGCTCCCCAGAGCATGCTGTAAATAGATTGTCTGTTATAGTCCAATCACATTAAAACGCTGCTCCTTGCAAACTGCTACCTCCTGTTTTCTGTAAGCTAGACAGAGAAAGCCTGCTGCTCACTTATTGAGCACCAAGCACTGAAGAGCTATGTTTAATGTGATTGTTTTCATTAGCTCTTCCCTGTCTGATATTGCATTTATAGTTTGCTATAAGATTGGCATGTTGCATTGCTTTCATTTGCTGTAGTGAGAGTGAATAGCTGTATTTCTGGAGGCTGTGTGCAACAGTTGATGGGAATTTTGGAATAGCAAAAGCATGGGAATATCTACGGACAACTTGTGCTCCGCTTAGCCAATGGTGTTTTTCTGTTTCCCTTCTAAATGCTCCTGCACCCGTTCCAACAGTGGTCACGTTGCCTAAATTGTCCTTTGAAGGATGAGAAATATTTTCATAAAAAGGCTAGAAAGAATGTATTTTCCATAGCACTGAATTTCACACTACAGCATTGTCCTGTTCATTGTGACCTGAGTTGTATGAAATAGTGATGCAGCCACAACTTGTCTGTTTGATTTGCTCTCAGCATGATTTGCCACATCATATCACAAACAGCCCAGGTATTTCCAATAAATATGGGGGAAAATTCATCCCTGATGCAGAGAGAATTCCATTGCTATTGATAGAGTTACGTTTGTGAATCTGGCCGCTAAAGTGAAGATTTAGGGGAAACAAATAAAATTTTGCAAAAAACCCCCCAAAAAACCAAACAAACCCAAACTGCAAAACAGAGCAACCCAACCCATAAACCCCAAACTCAAACACCTCCCTTCTCCATATATTAAAAAAAAATATATATAAAAAATAAAAGAAGTACATATTCATTACTGGGTATCAGAGACAGAAATTTGTAATCCCTGTTTCATGAGTAATTCATGAGAACACACACAAAGGTTTTTTCAACAGCACTCATTTTTATTTACCACTGATTGTTCTCCCAAATCATTACTGGTTATATATAGAACAAAGTATGGGCCCACCATGTCACATTTATTTGAAAAGGTTAGTAACAACAGCCTGCCTTTTATACCTCCATAGCTGGAAAAACATCTAGACATTAGTGAATTTAACCTGATTTTCTTAAAACATAGACTCTGCACTGGTATAAATCCTCATGGAAGATATTGCAACTGCAACAGCTTACACCAGTACCTATTTTTATCCTGGAAATAACACAATAAAGCAGCAATGTTAGTGACTGGTAGAGAATTATTAACGGAACACAGATAATTGGAAGAAAATAAATGACCTGGGTAGAATAGCTACTGTAAAATGAAGTGCAGGTAAATCATTGTACTGGATACCTTCCAGCCTTATGTCCTAGGTGTCTTTCTCCCTAATTTTAACATCTGCCTAACACTTCTGTTCTTTGCAAACCAGTCAGAAAAGGATAAGAATTGAGGTTTAGGTATTCACATTTTTTTCTAACTGGAATCATTGCCTGTGGAAAACTGTCCTTCTGGGAAAGATGCTGGAGTGCTAGAAATGATGATTCAATTGCCCATTAAGATAATTCCTGGAAGTACTGCTTTCTTGAGGCTGTGTTTCCAGGAATGGCTCTGACAGTGCAATAGGTATCTCCAGAAGTAGGTACAGCAAGTGAATATTTCCAGTTACTACAAGTAATACACCACGGCTTAGATCTCGTGATTATCTTTATTTACAAAAGCTAACTACTGCAGCATATTGCAATCTTTGGATGATAAATTATACCAACTGTTTTGCAATAAACAGAAGCTTCTTTGCAATCCAGGTAACATTTTTTAATGTTCCCATTCCTGCTTTTTGTGCTATTAGAGAAGCAGTGAATCTTTAAAGAGAAACTTCCTACAGCTAAAAAAGACATTAAGGGGGAAAAAAGCTGGGAGCCATAGTGACAGGTACAACTAAGGCTGTATCCTTCGGTTCCCTGGAAACCAGTCAAACACTATCTCATCTTGCAATGGTTGTGTCTGATCCTCTGCTTCAGACATCTTCCTAATAATGGCAACTACAGAGGTGACTCTCTGCAAATAAGGGCTTACAGCAACTGGACATCCATCATATATCTCCAGAGCAACATTAGACCACCCTAATGGGTACTCCCGTCTTCATTATGATATTAATTCTCTAAATTTCCAAAGTGATTTCATTTGTAAAATGACAAAGGCTAGCTGCTCAGGAGACAAAGTGTTTTCATCCCCCTCCTGCATGCTTACAAAGGCTTGCTCTCTTTAGTCTTTGGGGGGAAAGAAATTTGATAGCATCAGATCTCTTGTGATACACAAGGCTGCCTAACAGCTACACCACCTGCCAGCACTGCATGCCTGCCCATCCAGCCTGAAGATTCTAAAGCAATGGTTGATGAGTAGAACATAGATGTTGGGG
>VXBA01002264.1:680662-700503 GCA_013399895.1 Serilophus lunatus
GGAGAGGGGGCTGGGGAGGGAGAAGCTATGCAGGGAGAAAATAGAAGCTGTATAAAATACTCAGTGTGAAAGTGAGGCAGGATTGAGGGTAAGGGTGAGGTCAGAGCCAAGGCTGGAAACTGAATCAATCTGAACAAGGTTGGTTTGGTTAGATTAGGTAAAAGCATGATTTTCTCCCTGGTGTATCAAAGCCTTTGCTGTGGCTACAAATTCACTGACTGCCAACCAAAGACAGCTTTCCACAAAGAGGCAATTCTTTGCATAGCTCCTGATCTCCAAACTCTTGAAGATTAAATAAAATAGAAATGAAATCAAAAATGAAATCAGTAAACCTGTGACATCATTAAATGTCTTGCTCCAAACAGTGGCTAACTTAAGTGCCTGACTGAAACACAGTGAGGAATTAGGAGGTTCTTTTAAGGGCAGTGATAACTGTTACCTGACTGGTGAGTGAATTTGGAAGAAAAACAAAACAGCATTTAATGCACTGAAAAGAGTATGAGAAACCGATTTCACTAGGCTTTATCCTGCCTTAAGAGACTAGCCAATCTTGTAGTTTGTCTGGTTCTGGATTTCCTTTCATTACACTTGTTCAATCCTGTTGCTGTCCACTGTTGAGCTTGTGCAGGCAGCAGTAGGAGAGGAGATTCTTATCAAGGAGTCCAGTTCCTCTTCACAAAAAAGACCACCTTCAGCAAGCAGCTGATTTTATTTGCTCCTGTGTGTACCCTCTTAAAATTTCATCCCCTTTGCCCTGGCTTCACTGCTAGTCCTCTATTGTATCAACTACTTCTACATCCCCTTCAGTAATGAATCTCAATATTTAGGGCCAACACTCAGAACTGGTGTAGCTGCTTGGACCTCAGTGTTAGAGCATCCTGTATTCCAAGTGTCCTTCACCTGGCAAGAAGACAGCAAAGAACCTGGGGGGGACTGCAGCCCAAAAATACATTCCCACATCTCATGCATTCCTTCCTTAGGAACCAGGACAACGTGGTTGCTCTGTTTGGATGACAATGTAGTCAGCTCTTGGAGTGGCTGTGCTGGGCAGTGTGGTATGTGTCTCTGCCTTCCACCACTGCCTTTCATCTGGCATTTACTGCAAATGAGGATTTTCATTAAATTTCATAAGTGTATAAAAGTATATTAATCTAACAAATTTGAAAGCATCCCTGCAAAATCTTGTTTAAAACAAAATTAATTAGCAACATCAAAAACATNGGCCCAATAAATCTTGCATCCTTTGCTGAACAGCCATGCAGCTTCAGCAGGAAGCAGATTGCCCCCCTCTCTTCCCTTCTCTACCCTCATTCCCCAAATCTACAGCAATTGTGGCTTAACTTGGTTGTCAGAGACAGGGCTGGAGCTCCTCACACTGAGGAGGTCGCTGAACCATAGTCAGCTCACCAGTTTCTGGGTGAGTGCTTTAACCACTGCTATAAAGGATGAGCAGCAGCATCACCACCATCCATCTTTAAAAATAAAGAATAATCCAGTTGTTCAGCCCTCAAGGAACAAAGTGCCTATGAGTTAGAGAGTTTTGCTGAATGTGGATTACATCTTAATGCTTAACTGGATGCTCTGTGTGTATAGCTTAAACCTATAGGAAATATGATTTTGGATTATTAGCCTCTCTTCATCACTTCCTAGCAGATTTGAACATCACATCAACTCCACTTTCTGCTGAAAATCTTTGGTTTTGGTGCTAAGTATGTACCACAAAAAGAACCTGGGTCTTCAACTTGGATTCCGAAATTTTCCTCAGAAATCACAGCTCTTGAATGTATTGTTTTAGACACCAGGGCTGAATTTTAATGGTATAATGATCCTGCCAGATGATGGCTGACTGTTGTTTCTCTGTCGTCTTTTAACAGAGATGGGAAATGGAGATGCTTGGGACCTCCTAGTAATATACCACTTTCCAGTTCAACAGCTTCAATTTTCTGCACTTTAAGTGTTCAGCATAAAAATATGATGGTCTGAGGTGGGTTGGCAGCTGTCCCTATCAGTTATTTATGGTAGGTTTTTTTTAATTTTGCATTCCATAGAGTTAAATTCAAACATGCTGTAAGGAACTCTACTGTGATTGCTTATCTCAGGGATAAACTTGTCTCCATGTTATATGCTTATGATGTTATTGATGGCCCTTTGGCCCCCAAATTAAATTATTAATGGAAAATTCTTTGTCATTTGTTTCTCAATGTCACATGAATGCAGAAGTATTTTTCAGTGTAGCTTCATGGAGAAGACATTCTCCTTTTGCATTGAACTTCACCTTTTCTGAAAGTGGTACTAAACTATTATTCCTTTCCATCCTTAACTATAGTTCTCTGTCCAAGATTAATCCATTACTGTTGCTAACAAAGAAAAGTTTATGAACATCCCAATTTTTTTTTTTTTAAATCATAGGCTAATATTTAGAGGCTTGTGGCAGTTTCGTGTAAGTTAGTGAGTATATATCCACTCTGGCATCCTATGGTTTCTGTTGTCCATGGCTGCCTTTGAAAAGCTTGAAACTCCAACCGAATGTGTCACTTCAGTATGGTCAACATACTATATGATTTGTTAGGAGAAAAAAACACATAATTTCCTAAGCATTTTGAATGTTCTGTATTAATCTAGCATAGAGCTGGAGCAATCATTATACTGTGTTTAAGCTTCCTGAACTTTACTATAGAAGGAGAATTTCCCAAGGGTGCCTGTAAAAGCTACAGTATTTCTGGGGGGAGGTCTGTGCTTAGGAACAAGAGGAGCATTGCTTTGCTGGGATTCAGTGGGGTGAAAGCCACTATGAAGGCTTTCTCACCACCTAATTTGTGGTGAGGAAAGCCCAGATCCATAAGGAGTGATGTGGCACAGAGATTTTGTTGTCAACCGTATATGACCTTTCTCCTTTCATGTTGGGGGACAGCAGAGCCGTGACCACTTGATATGGTCTATGCTGACGGTTATGAACGGGAGGGGTGAACTGATCTTTTCTCTTTCCAGGCTTGGGAGGAAGTGAAAACATGGTGCAAATGCTATTTAGTCTGTTGGCAGGCTCAATTTCATAGAAACGAAAATGTAGCTGAGAGTCACTTTTATTTGCTCTCTCCACCCAAACAGTACTTTTATTGCTGATCCTCCGGAAGGCACAATACGGCATCTGACCGATGCTCTGCTCTCAGATGCCTCTCAAGTAGAAAACAAGTTGTTTGCCATTTTCTTCCCTTGTCAGATCAAACCAATACACATACTCAATGTACCTATCTTGAGAAGTTTTCTTTATTGATGACTCTCACTTTCTCTGCAAACAATATATTTTCTGTTGTACCCGTCCAGGTAAATAGGGTTCACTCTGGAAATAGAAGGAGCAGAACCATATGGGAGAGTATAAAAATGAACTGACCTGAACTATGGTTCTAAAAACATTGTAAATTGTTTCCATACCTTGACAAATGTTCACACTGGGTAGGAATGCCTTTGTTGTTGTGACTTGTCCTCTAATTGTTTGGCATCTTCCAGGGAATGGTTCTGCTCATTTGCTACATTATGACACAGGGAGACAGTTCGCCAGATTGATCTGGTCTTTCCTGCATTACCAACAGTTTTCCACTGTGTTCCTATAGGATCCAATACATGAATAAGCTCAAAGTTGCTCACGTTTTACAAGTGTTTGTATGGTATCTGCTTTCAGTGGTATTTGAACCAGAATGCTAGTGGAAAAATATCACAACATAATTAGACTTTAGAGGATAATTACATGTGTATGTTGATGTTTATTTAACAAACTGTTTGGGGGATTTGTTCTGTAGAGATGCCTGCACCCACTTATTTTTGTCCAGGCAGCTCTGAAGTAATTTTTCAAACTTTCAATGAGTGTATATTTTAACAATTCACAAATGTACTGCACATACAATATATATAGCATAACTATTACAGATCCAGACGATCTGTCTTTTCAGCACTGCTCTTTCAGAACACTGCCATTCAGGAATGTGAGTACACTCAGAAAAATTCTGTTAGCATATATAATTTACCATGAAAAATAGTGATTTCACATTAAAAAAACAAGTGTGTAGAGTACAAATATACTAAAAGCTTGTTACTCTTAACCTGTATTTTTATTAACTCTATGTACACTATTTGTTTTTTGCTGTTTGGAATGATAATAACAGGAATTATCTCTCCTTCACTAAGCAAGCTTTTTTAATATAAATAGGATTTGTATATGCTAATTAATAATGCATCATATCTATGCTGACTACTGGGTACTGTAAGCCTTAAATGGAAAAGACTGCACCATAGGCTGACCACTTCAAATCCAAACGTGTCGGGTATTCTCTGTGCACTAGAACGATGCTGCCTTTTGAAGATGTTTTTATTCTGCAGTTAAAGATGGCCAACATGTAGGCATGATATTCTGCTTTTGACCTTGTAAAATCATTTGCAGTTCTGAAAGCACGAACACCTCATGATAAAACCATATTAAGTGATAATGACATTTTGCCAGATTGTGCTGAGAATTGCTTTGAGAGGGAGGAAGACGTTTCCATTGATTGTTCATCAATCTTCAGGTTGTCTTCAAGTGATGAACAGCTTAGGTTTCCAGCCCTGCATCTCTGTCTTGTGAATGTACTCCACAACCATAGGGAAGTGGAGGGATGTGGCAAGGCAGAAAGAGAGTCCAGGATGAGCTCCAGCCAAGCAGACCGACCCACAGCATGACACACAGAGGACAGATTCTGGCCTTTAGCTTTGTGTCCCGAGAAACAATATTATCAGTGTTTGGCTTTGCAGAGCCAATTGCACAGCTTTCCAGCGCATGAAGAGGAGGTTGAAAGTAATACTATTTACAATTCATTATGAGAAGATTGCAGAAGATTGTTGAAGACAGGAACCACTGACCTCCCATTTCCCTTTCATCTACAGGAGTACATTCATAAACGATAGTCCACTTTAAGGACACTGGAGTGGAGAATTATACTGAGCTGCTTCTTCTACAATCTTCTTTATCTTTTGGGTCAGCAACATTGCTAATTGGCACTTGACAGCACTTCCAGATACTCTTGTGAATCTCATAGTGTGACTGATGGTTGATTACATAAAGAGAATTCTCAGATCCATTTTAGTCTGTCAAAAACTAGATGTGGCATAGCCTGTACCACATCTGGCAATTGATAGCACCATATTCGTTAAGGTTATCTGATTGGAAGAGCTCCATGCAATGAATAAGGCAGCAAACTTTCATGTGATAAACTCCCCATAGTGAAAGTGCATGGGCTGACAGCTTCATGCTTGCCATTTTAGTATTCTGCATTTTTAAAGTGGAATGAGGGGCCAAAGAAATGCTCCCTATTTTCTAAATGCACTTGAAGACAAAGATATCCTTTAATGTGCTTAACAGATTCTTTTTTTGTGCTGTGAATTTTTCAAAACAATTTTTCACATCCTAAAACATTAAGAATTATTTTGATGCCTGAAAGCATTTGAGGGATGAATGCATTTAACAAAAGAAGTGCTGCAACTTTTCTCTTCAAATTTCATACCCTTTACTGTTATATGTCTACACCATAACTTTTTCTATATACATTACAAACTAATCTTTTCAAATACTTGTTCAATATAGGGAAGTTAGTAAGCCTGTTTTTCTAATTTTGTCAAAATACACAGGCTGTCATATACAAAGAAAGAGTTGCTATCAGCCCTAACGAGTAAAAATTGTTTTATCGTGTGTATAATTTGGACCTCCTTGGGCTCATTTTACATGGTTTTCTCTGCTGTGGACATCATGCTAGTTAACAGGAGCTTCAAGAGAAAGCAAAAATCTCTATCAGTGCATGCAGTGGACTGGATAGCTGTGACCTGCCATTGAGTGATGGATGTTCTCATGGTAGCTGGGGAAAACAGCATAACAGAGAGAAATATTATTGTTGCATTGCATATTTTTGGGCAATATAGGCTTTGAATCTCAAATGCCCTAACACTTGCATGAATTTCAGCACCAAGTACCTATGAGTGCATTACATAAATCTGAATTCTGGGAAGTTGTATGCAGACTTGCAAACCCTTTTTCTCTGAACTGTATTATTTATAAGATTAAAACCCCCGAGGTTTCAAATGGCAGGCTTATTGTCAAGTACAATGTACTTTTCATTCTGGATGGACAAAAGTCTTTGAGCTTACCTAAGTTTGCATGAAAATCTGCCTGCCTGTCCGTCCTCAGTGCTACCACATGTATTAGTGGTGGCCAATCTTTTCTCCAAGGGTGTGAGACAAGCACCCTGTAGGGCCCTCCACCTGGACCACTGACACATGCCACTGATACATGGAGGAGAGCTCTTTCTTTACAAGCACTGGGTGCATGGCCTCCATCCAGGCCTGTCTCAGATCTAGAAGCACTCACAAAACGTTCCTTGTAGAAAATAGTTATCCTCTGGGTACAGATTCTGGATTTCTTTGCACTACATCCACAAACAAATGCTGAAACTCACACATGTGTTTATTCTTAATAGCCATTCAACAAATATGGCGTGGGATGCCATGACGTATTTGCTCTCTGATTATCTATCTGATATTTGAAGGATGTGGTGATCCTTGAACACCATAAATAGCAAAAGAATAAAACAAGGGCGGACTTCAGAAAGGCTTTTCAAATCTTTCTGGTGTAGATCTCATAACTGATCATGCAAATATAGTTCCAAATATCCTAGCAAAATAAACATTTAAACTGTGTTAAGTTATATTCAAAAGTTAAGGTTTTGCAAATTTTTAAATGGAGAATTCACAAGAGGCTCCTAAGATGGCCATTAAAGATCACATTATGAGTCATCTCATGTGGGGCATTTTAAGAAACCATAGTTGGTCTTCCAAAGTGTCAAATGTCTTTCAGATGTGCTGGTGTTAATGAAACATATATTCATCAATCTTTAGGGTGGGAGGTTTTTACAGCTGCTTACCATTGCGACATATACACATAAAAATCTCTCTTGTTCTCAAATCACAGGCAAGGGAAAGAAAAGAAATATTTTTTTAACCAAAAAAGAGATATGTTAGCCTCTTTGACTTGAACTGCTCCAGTAAGTCGTCTCAAAAAACTGCTGACCACCCTGTTTGCCACATGTTGGTTTATTGTGCCAAGACTTTTAGTACTAATGAAGGCACACAAATAGAAACCAGTTGAGTTTTTATGAGATGTAGCTAACTAACGCTGTTTTAGTTTTTGTAACAAAGAGCTTTTGGACTTTGGACATAAGAATGAAATAAGTAAATAATGGTTAATATAAGAAAGGGCATACAGTTCTTGTTTAATGGATTAATAAGAGCAATTAACCTTGTAGTGCATTAACATTTTAGAATTGAAATGTTTGTGAGTTAGTTTTACATGAAGTGTCCTTGTAAAGGACAAAGTCAAATTCTATTTTAAATGAAATTTTAAGCTCAAAAGTTTGTATTTGCTGACATGGTCTGTCCAGCAATACTAGGAATGTCCTAAATTTAATACTAGAAAAAATAAATTTGATATGAGGTACATAGCTGATCAATACAATTTGCAACTGCATATCTAAATTATACTCTCTAGTACCAAGTGGAATTTGTTCCAAAATTAGGGGAGGAGCTATTTTATTTGATGTTATTTCATGTTATCTAATTTTTTATTTTGTGTTTCCAAGTTAAAGGTACTTTAAGTCAGGCTTATGATGATTATGCCAGCAGACCATTGGAATCTTTATGTTATGTTAACAGTAGGGCAACCATGCTGATTTTAATATTCAGGAATACATGTCCTAAGTTATTTTTCGTCACTTCCATGTGCCCACTGAGAAACATAAACCAATTAAAGAACTAGCTGTGTATATTGAACAGACAAGACTTTGATATAGCTATGGATTACAGATGGTTTGTATAGGCAGAGGGTAAATGATGCCCGACCCAGATGGTGAACCAGAGACTGTTGTGAGGGTTGATTCTCAGAAGTTTGATTTGTCAAAAAGGGATTTTGGAGGTGATGTAAGAGTGAGCATTGCAGGGGAAAAAAAAAGCATGGATGTTCTTTGTTTTTATAGGCAATGGTTTGAGGTTTTTTATTTGTTTGTTTTTCTGAACTCAGACTCATGGGTGTGACTGTTTTGGGGTAAGGCTTTCTTCCTTAGGAGCATGCCAAGGCATTATTTAGGACTGCAAATAAATTTTTAAACTGTCTTTGCTCCTTTTCCCATCTTTTGCACATACTTTAATCTGTCTGTTGGGATTTATTCTGCTTTTGGAGTTATCAGTTTGTTGGACATGGTTCCTTGTTGGCTTGGGCAGTTTTTGTGGACTCTTCACAGCTGAGGAGACTTTCAGAAGTGGCAATTACATGACTCTATGGCTCATTCGTCTCCCTTGTCTCCTATGGCTCTATGGAGTCAAGCTCTTGGCTTTAATGGATGATTCCTAGCTGAGTCTCAGTAACACAAAGTGTTGGTCCTTGCTTTGCTTGCAGATTTCCTGACTCCACTTTTTCCCCATCTGATTAGGAAAGAGAACTCAGTAATGATTCTGAGATGAACAGAACACGCACAAGAGTCTGCTTTCTTCCCCCAACTATTTTCAGTTTTCTCTTTTTTTACTTGAATTCTCATATTTTCTAGAGAAATTATAATATCTTGGGGGCAGAAGCTATATTTTACGTGGCTACAGTGATACCATAGAAAGCCAACTAGGAATTGGGATGCTATTTGTTAAATTAATAGCTTGCTGACATTTAGTTTCAAGTTCTTTAATCACCGTTTCTCTCTTTTCCATAAAGCTAGTCCACAGTGGTCATAAGGAATTTTGTAATATGTAAATTATTAATTATTTTTCTATATGTTTATGATACTCCCATCTGCTCAGCTGCAAGATTTAGGAGAAAAGACTCTCTGTTATGTATCTCAAATAAACTGTGTTATCTATGCCTAGCCTTTGAGTGCCAGAATTAAAAAACAGAACTAGGGAGCAACCAAGAAAAAACTAAATTGCAGGATTTGTATAAATAAGGAAAGCATTTTATCTTATGATTTACTATTTAATTATGTAATAGGGCTGATGTGAAAACATGAACCAGCAAGCAGACTATGGGCTGATGATACTAGAACCTGTAAAAAAGTAAAAAGTATGTTTGAAGGAAATTACGCTCTTAACTAGTGGTCAAAGCAAATGAGGAGATAGCCAAAAGCAAAAAAAGCACACATAGGCTGGTTCATGGCCACATGGGCTTATATGTGTGTGTATTGCCTGGTATTTGCTGCTCATGGCAATCCAAAGTTTCAAGCTGTTTAACGTTAGTATAGGGGTATTACCAATTTTGTAGGGTTAAGAATGAGAATTAGACTTCGCAAAGGTTTGGAAGGTGAGCTGATCATTTGCTTCACAGGCCTAGTGTTTTTCTTGCCTTCTTGGAATGATTCTTTGATGTGCACAGCACTGTCTCAGAAATTTATGGAGATGCTTTAGAGAGAGATGCACAGGCAGAGGAGGAAGCTTGTCACATATGTTTAGGAAACCTCATAATCTATAAAAGGAGTATCATAGGAAGCATTGGAGAGCAACAAAGCACGGGAGGGGAATGGAGAGAGAATTCAAGTGTGCTCTTTAATGAATCCTACAAAAGTGATTCAAAAGGGGTCCACTAAAGCTCAATCCACTTATTCAAAATAAGAAATTTTCATAGCTTCAGATAGCATCTCTTTGAAGATAAGTTTGAAGAACCTGTTTTATCTGTACCACAGTTGGCACATTACCATTATATAGATTTTTATTAATTTATTGAAAGTTCTTTGGTGTTGGAAATAAAGCCATTGAAAAACAAGCTTGTCACAAAATCAAAAGTTGATAAAGATAGTTGTCATATCTTAAAAATGTCTGACTTAGGCAGATTCCACAAACTATGTCAGAAATATCAAGACAGTAGTAGTACTGTTTCTTTTAATTAGTTGGAAATTCTTTACAGCCTTTTCCCTCCCTACTACTGTGTCTGTTTATTTTAAAGAAACACTGATTTATGGAAAGGAAATTTCTCGGGAAATTTTCTCATGCCAATGGTGCAATTTGAGAGGACCATCCCAAAACACAGTAAACCAGAATTTATAGTCCAGCTTGAACAGCCCAATAACATCTCAATGCCACATAACACCAAAACCACTTCAGAATAAACCAGTGAAATAACATCTTCTGCAAATGTCATAGGATATTGCTGGAAGGAGATGCAGAGGTCTCATGGCAAGCTCAGTAAAAAGCTTTCCCAGTCAAGAGGTAGATGAGGTCCTAGCAGATTTCAGAAAGGAGCACAATGTAACTCTTTCATTTGTGAGCCTTCCTGAGTATTTTGTCACCAAAGCAGGCAGACACCTTTATCAAAATAGCTAAAACCACATCTCAAATGCTAATCTGATTCCAAATTGTTCTGAACCCCCAGTGAAGGTACTGAACAACATTGTCTCCTGTTATGTTTGTGATATGTGAACAATGAACCACCTGAAAGAAAATAGTTCATGAGCATTCATTGTCATATGGTCTTATCTAATAACAAGCAAATTAATCAGCAGAATTCCTCTGATGCTAATTTGTTTGCTAGGAGAGAAACTTGTAGGCAAGGGATCAGAAGTAGGTGGTAGATCAGCATTTGACATCAAAGATTTTTTTTAATGAAGTATAGGAATATACTAATTTTCCTGAAGAAGAGGGCTTACCATTGAACCTATCTCTGTGACAAAAAGAATTTTCCCACTATTACCAGCACCCCCTGGAAACCTCTGCTTTCAAAGGATAGTTCTGAGGAAGGAGATAGACCTTACTTAGAGACATTTGTTCTTGCCTGTTGAATTCCCAGCTACATCCCCTGTCAGGTTCCGAAGACCACATTCCAGTGAAGTCCTTCGAGAACCACTCAACACTGAAAATATTTCAAACCTAACTAGAATAGAGTTTTATCTTTCCAGTTTCTTCTCCAAAATAAGGTCAGCAACCCCAGCTTTTATTCTATTTTATAATGAAGTCTACTGTTAGAGCCTCACCATTTTCCTGTTCTAAGCTTTGAGGATGGGTAAGCATAGGCAAACAACCCAATGTATCTTTGAGTTTCCAGTTCACTCCTGTTTAGATGCCTCTCTGTCTTGTCTTCCTAACCTCTCATATCCTCCATAGATACAGTCAATCTGGAGATCAAAGATTTTTCAGTTTCATTTTTACACGCTTTGTGTTTCCACCTAATTAAACTGGCTTTTAAATATAAATGTAACAGTGTTACTAAGGCAGTTATAGAAATAAAAGTGTGCTGCACTGATGGTATAAAAAGGTGGTCCTGGCTCTTGCACAGCAAATGTTCAGCTTAATAATATTAGTAATAATAGTGCGATGAGGGGCGTAGGGCTGGTAGTGTTCACACTGGGTTGTGGGTGAAAAGGACAACTGAATCCTGTAACTATAGCAAAGATTAATTCCCTGGTATTATCTTTAGAGGGCTTGTCTAATTTTCAGCATTGATATCTATCTAAAAAGGCACCAGAAACTGCTGCAGTATAGGTATGGCTTTCTTATGCAATTAACTATGTCCAACGTGTGATAAAAGGAAAATAATAAATGCCTTTGGATCCCAGTGGCAGCCCCACAATATCAGGGAAGCTGTTCTGATCCCACTGCCATCCAAATCTACCAGCCATGGAGTCTACAGTAAGTGTGATACACCTGGGACCACAAAGGCAGGCAACTTTTGCTCTCTTTGAGCTCATGATTATATGTGCATTTTGAACAGCAAGCACAAAATTTGTAGGAATACCAGTCATGTTGAAGACAGAATTGTGTGAAAACTCTATTCCTTACTTTGGATAAAATTTGTGCACTTATGTATTGGCCCGGCGTTGTGTCTAAATACATACACAGATCTGTAATATGTAAGGTATAAGCTTTTGGTCATTATTTACTGCTTTTAGTTTTTAGCTTTAGCGTTTTATTTAAAATTTCATTAAAAAAATGAAGTATCTTCCACAGTAAATTAATATAGCTCTGTAGATTAACAGAAAATGGCAAGCAAAAGTAATACTTAATGCAAAATTAAATCAAACATTAAATTTACAAAAAGGAGGTGCATTAATATAATGTATCCAGTTTTTTCCTCAGGACTGAAGGTCCATCTGGGTCTAAGCCTTTTCAAAAATGTCCTGTTTTCTACTAATGACCAACACAAGCCCACTCAAGCTCATTTTTAAACTGGACTTTTCTGAATAATTCTCTAATTATCATAAGAAAGCTATCATTTTATCCACTTTGTTTCTTAATTTCATTGAATTTTCTCAATTTTTAAAATATTGCTGTGTTTTTTGAATAATGAATTTAATTTATGTATAGCGATGTTCCACAAATTTAACAAATGCTATAGATGATACAATTGTCACATATTGAGGTCCATAACTTTCAGGCCTTTGCTTTCATAGAAATGAACTGGTAGCAGGAGAAAGTGTAGCATGTTGTCAATGCCTGCTAAGGATAAGAATGGCTCTCTAATTACATTTTCTTCTATCCAGATAAAGATGGCTCTGAATTATCCATTTTTTCCAGGGTGCTGTATATTTAAAATGTGTAGGAATTAAAACATGAAAACATATTGCCTTTTGAAGCAAATTAGCAGTTAAAAAAAAAAGTAGAAAAACATTTCACTTTTTCTGACTGGCTTGCAAATAATGTGGGTTTCTTGAAGTTGTACTTACCCGCAGAAAACGATAAATATATTGGAAAAAGGAAGGGAAAAATGAAAGAGTAAGCTGGCCACATAAAGAAGCTGATGTAAAGATGGAGAGACATAGCCATAGAAACTAGTCACATAAATAGTCATGAAATGAAAAGTTTCAGATTTGTATTGAAGTAAAAAAAAACTACTTAGAGAAAGGCCAACAGGCCAGACTAAATAATCCTCGACTTAACGTCCAATTCTGAATCACATATTAGCTGCAGAGATTTTAATGTAAATATGCCATTACACTGTCATTACAGTGATCAGGCTGCATGGCTCACAGGTCACATCTCAGCCACTGTTAATTTTGCAGGCAAAAGCTTTTTTTCTCTTGAAATGTTAATAACTTTCTATTAGTTAATGTAGCGTGACTAAAATTCAGATTAGATATAATTCATTTTAATATCTGTGACTGGCTATCCCGATCATTTAGCAATGGTTTCCAGCTGAATACAAGATGCTAAATTGGACTCATTTGCATAGCCCTGTTAAAGCAATGCCATTCTCTAAATGTAGGCATCTTCAAATTAATTTAAAAGATTTTTTTTTCTGGTTTTGCTACCAGGATACAATCTTTTGCTAAAAACTAATTGAAGGTACTATGAGCTTAAGACACAACCTTTTCCTTCTTTTCTTGGGAACAAATGACTAGTTAATATCATTAACCAGTAAGGGGGAAAAAATCCACAGTGCTTTCGAGTGCTAAAATGGTCTAATTTGAAGCTGCAGACAGACCAGCCACCACTATTTGCCAGCATTGAAATAAAAACCCTTTCTTACTTTTAAGCATACTTAGCTACATTTCTTTATGTCAAAAGTTAACACTGGACTGTCTTTGAAACGATCATCGAATCCACTGGGTTTATTTGAAGATCTGCTATAAAACACATGTTCATTTAAGGTACAGTTCAGCTAAACTAGGCAGCTCTCAGGACCTTCACTGTCCCTAAAAGAGTTCAGCACACTGGAAAATATGGGTTGTTATTAATCACTAATATTCTTCCCTTAATATGCACATATAACACCATTTAACGGTAATGGGAGATACATTATCTCCATAAGGAGAGAATGGCCCTCCATCTTATCAAATCCAATCTTTAACTCATTTCAATAAACACCTATGTATGGCTTGATGCAATCCTGAAGAAATATGGTCACAAGGCTTTTTTAAAAATTAAATACAAATAAATAAACAAGTCTATTACATAGATTGTATTAGTCAGTATGAATCACAAATTTGGCATAGAATATATACTCCTGCATCCAATTGAGAGTAATGTCTTTTGAATACTAATTAGACATTCACATATACAAGGACATAAATCAACTCCAATTTTTTTATTATTTGCATTACCTCAACACCTAAAGGCTGTCGTGGCCAAGTGGAGAGCCCCATCACACTAGTGTGTGTACAAACACATGCAGTCACACTCTGTGGAGGATCAAAAGAAACTCGATCAGAGTTGAGATGGTTCTTACTCCTCATTTACATACATGTATCTGAGAACAAGGTCAGAAAATAACAGAATAATGAAAGTGTCATGGAGTGACACTGCATCAGATTATGTAACTGTAAAGTTCTACATTTTTCACAGTGAAAGAATTTACCCATCTTTAATTTAAAATAATTGAGGGATGTGAAAGAACTAGTTGAGGGTGAAAATAGTGGTTAATACGCTTTCATCTTTCTTTACAGCTCTGAAGTGTTTGATGCCTCTGTTATACAAAGCAAAAGACTTCTTGGCTGCCACTAAGATCCTAAAATTGCATAGCTTTGTGGAGTTGTCATCTACCAATTTGTCAAAAATCTTTTGCAACTGTTCAAAAAATAAATATCTGTACAAATAATAAAGCAAATATTTTAGATAACACATAGATTCACTTAGAATATTATTGCTCTTGTTTTCTTGTTGTTGAAAGCACAGTGGCTATTTATTTAAGAAGGTAAATACAAAGTATGAAAAATCATGATCTCTCTCTCAGTCTTGGATCTTGATGACTCCAGAAGAAATCAGTCTCAGTATGAGGCAGCACCTGAGTACCAGATATATGACAATTGTGTTTACAGTGAAGAACTGACACATGATACTTTCAAATCTGCTGATTTGTTAACATTTATATACACATATTTATATGTATGTAGTATCTGTCCACCTTTTTCTCAGCAGGGGGCTTGATCAGACAATTTAAATGTGATTTTTTTTTTCTATCTATCTCATCTACTTCCATTTAAAAACCACAGCATGTCCTGGAATACTTTGGCTGCTCAAGTTTTAAATGACTACCAGCATTTTCAGTGGGAGTCTTCTGATCCCCAGCTCAGTTCTCTTCTGTCAGCTGGTCATAAAACTACCCATCAAGCTCGTCAAAATACTTACGTGCAGGTTTTGCTCATAAAATGAATTTGCACCTATTTTTACATGGGAATGGAACTTTCATCTGAAGGATTAATAGACAAAAATTTGTATCTTTCATAAGTAACAAACAACTTAACCAACCTTGATTCTGTGGTTTCTTTTTCATATTTCTCCCATCAAAATCAGAGGGTTTTCTGTTTGTTCGTTCATTTGTTTTTAGGAAGAACATTTAAAATCATAGATGGAATATTAAAAAACATAAATTAGCTTCAACTGGGGTAAATGTTAAGCTTTATGTCAGTGATGACTAGTATTAGTAGAAATAAAAAAATCTTAAATGAACAAATTTTAATATTTGCTTCAGAGTTAAGGTGAAACTGAGACCTGAATATCCTAAACTTTGAGAAAGTTTAGAAATTTTTGATCGCCTACAAGGATTGAAGAGATTACTGGCACTAGACAGCCCTGATATTTTGAGAATAGTTTTGAATTGGCAATATTGTTTTCAGATGTCTTCCTAAATTTATTGTTCCATATACCTTGGTTCTGTTGTTAGAACTTCAGGAAAAAAAGTATTGTATTGAGCAGAAATGAGCAGGAAGACTGTCAGGTCTATGAAAATGGATAAACCATAAGCAACAATATTATTTTCTGAATGTATTCTGCAGCCAGAAATAGCACAGAAGACAGCACACTCTCAGCTGCACTCCTCCAATTCTAACAAACAGAGGTTTTCTGGGGTTGTGCTGGTTCTGGTCTGCATCTCTTTCTCCAGATTTGTGGCAGGTAGGATTACTGCTAAGGAAGCCCAGATGAGCTTCATGTTGGATGGGGAGAAGAAGGCTACTTCTAAATATTTTAATTGCTTCTACTATGGCTGGGAGTAAAAGGCTTACAAATGGCATTTCTTATCAGCAACCACAGCCTCAAAGCACGTCAATCTGTTTTACCTTGTCAGTGAGCGAAAGAGCTTATGCACAACCCAATTTTACATTGACTAAATTCATTGTTCTGTTCCCATGTTGCCATTTCTATTTTTCTCTGAGGTTATACAATTTCAAAATTATTTTGTATATATTCGATCTCTTCTATTTTTCATAGACCAGCCATATGATTTGTCAGCAATTCACTAGTAAGAAGGAAGGTAACAGTAACTGCTGTCTGGGGTGGGCTGCGATAAGAAGTAAGGGTTGGATTAAATTTTGCAGTGATTGACCCCAGAAAGTTCAGCCTCTTTCTTCAAGACCATTTCTTTTGCACAGTCGAAAAGGTACTATCCTTTCAAAACAGCAGAAAATGCAGAACTTATTGTGTTTGTATATTCATGCTACATTCACACCAGGTATTCCCATATAGGAAATGCTTTGGGGCACAGGTGTCTTGGTTGACTGGTTAGTTTTCATAATCAGGGAAGTGAAACAAAACCATGTAAATCAACCAGTCAGTTGGAACTATCTCTAGATAGCTTTAATGACTTCAAATAATCTGAAAGAATTTTTATTACTCCCTTTATTTAAAAATAACATGTATGAGGCAATCACGACCAGTTTATAGATATTTTGTTAGTAACAGAAACTAAATTGATTACAAGGTATTTCCCCATGGTCCAATTCAGAATGTTATTATATTACAAAATTCTGGACCGTGTTTATATCTTTATTTGGCCGATCATGAGATAGACACATAAAAAAGCACTGTGTGTAAGCATTTTCCTAGAGCTTTTCCAGTATAAGTCCAATGGTTAGCAGCTATTCTTTCACGTTTTGTTTCCAGCCAACCTGCTACAATCTACTTTTCCTCAAAAAGGTGGCTTCTTTCATAATGCATAAGGCATAAATACTTTTGTGGCTCTCTTCTGGACTCAAGAGGGAGATTATTCCAGCTGCCTATATCTAAAGTCTGTTCCCAAGTGCAGAGGTCAGAGAATTCTCCAGCCAAGAGCTAATACAGCTTGTTGTGCCTTCTGAGATTTCTGGTTTAGGAACACAGTTCCTGCAATGTGACTCTGTAGCTACAGAAAGAAATAGACCCTTTATCCCACATTTGAAAAATAGCATCCTTTGTCTACCTCCTAAATTGTAACAGGAATATATAGTTAAGTGCTCAGCTTGTCCTTTTTTCTAGATCTATATCCTCTGGGGCATTGAACTGAAGTTACTTGTGTCTCAGATCAAAGTCATTTCACTTAGAAACTCAGGTTGTGCTTGAAGGCACAGTCTCTTAAGTGAAGGTCAATGGTTTATCCATTACAGCACCCAATCTCAAATTATTTTTGCAATTAGTAATATTTATATCTGTTTTTATAGTATAAAAGAATAAGAAAGGATAGTCAGCATTTTCAAGAAATACAAGTTAAAGGTGTCCTATCATTTAAAATGATATATCATGTTAGAAAGGAAACTTAAAAGCTGGCATATGCAATCTAAAATTAAATACAGATTTTGAATTTCAGGCTGTGAAGCTAAAAAGATCAAAGGAAACTCTTTACAGTTCTTCGGAATTTGGTATTATACTTCCCAGGAGGTCATTTACTCCCATAATTTAGTCTGACTTATTTTGGCTTCAGTTCCATTAAAAGTATGTAGCGAAAAGAGGGCCTCTTTTTACTTTAATTTTTAACTGCAACCTGTCAGTTAAAGGAAAAAAGAAAAAAAAAAAAAAGAGTGTCTGGAAGAGGATGATCTACAGAAGTACTAATAGCTTTCAAATCTTTTGACTTTTTGAGCCTCATATGGCTAGAAACTTATCTGGAAAGATTGTATTTTAACCCTTTTGACTGTTCTTGGACATAATTTGTGCTTTTATTGAAAGGGAACTTATTCACTGACCTTGAATATATTCTGTCATTTCAACAATAACATCTCCCTTGACAGCAGTGCCTTGACTTGTTGGACAAAATAATAGGAGCATCCAAAGTTTAAGGTTCCTATAGGCAAACATCAAAAGAACACCTTTGGTAAGTCAGAGAGGTACCCAGAAGTTTACCTACTGTCTGGAGAAGCCCAAAAATGAGCAATATACCTGCTGGGATGTGAAGGCAGTGCTGATGGGGCTGAACAGACGAAAATGTAGTTTTACTTCACTATATTTTGGGAGTAAGAAAAGCAAGAGTAGTTTCAAAAAGATGAGAAAAATTTGAAAGAGCTTTTGCCTTTCAGAAAAGGTATGGTATAGTCCTGAGGTGATTATTTATTTTACCTACACCAGTTTCCACAAATAAGACCTCAAAAAAAAAAATTACAGCAGGTACTGTATCTTTTAAGACCACAGTAAGACCACCTACTAGGAGCAGCAGAGGTGGTAACAAAATGCTCTGTGTTGAAATGGTAAGCCATCTTCCCCCATCAGCACCATCCCTTTTCCACTGAGGAATGTGAAAAGACAGTAAACCAGCTGAATTTTCTGTATGCAAGAGGCTGGCCTTGGATAGACACAAGGCTGGGGACTGAGGTAGAGAATTCAGGCAGTGAAAGGGTTTTCCCTCTGCTTGATGTTCAGGCTTTCCATTGCTTCTGAACAAAGTCTCAACAAAACAACCCAAAAGCTGTATGATCTCATTATTTTGCTGTATTGTAGGATGTATTTGCAGAAGGCATTCATGGAGACAATTCAGCCTTAGGAGTTGTGTCCAATAATGCAGTATGTATATATATATATGTGTGTGTGTGTGTATATATATATATATACACACATATATATATAGTCTTGCTTTTGTTTCGACCACATCCTTTCATCATTTTCTCATCTTACACTGGAGCAGCTGTTTGTACCTAGTTCAGTGGGATGCATTGGATAGGAACTCTTATTTATTCATCCCTTCTTTCCTTGTTGGTTTTCATTTATTGTCTGAATTGTTACAACCAGAATTTTTTGAGGCTTTTTTTTTTCCTTCTCTGTAATGCCATAGGTAGAGAAAATGACAAAAACAAAAGCAGCCTTGGACCATAAAGAACATGATAGACTAACCTTGTCTCTGGCACTTGAGAAAACTGGGGCTCTTGCTGTTCCATTAGAGTAGACTAATGATGGTCTAGTGTATACTAATAATTTCCCAGCAAGATATGTGCTTGAAAATATCTTTCTGTACGATTAATGCTTGTGAAAACATAGCTGTTTCCATCTGACAGAACCAAATGGATTAGAAATGTTACAAATGCTTTTTTTTTTTTTTTTTGGTGGTAAAACGATGAGTAGTGGTAAAAGGAGTAGTGGCAGAAAAGAGGTTAATTCTTCTCTTTTCATGAAGGTTTCTTCTTAGAAGAGAAGTGATTAAAGGAGTTTCTTTTTTGGCATAAAAGTGTTTTTCTAATCTTGCTGAAGTGCCTAAAATGTGTTTGAAGAGCCAGATAAAAGCATGGACTTCTTATTTAATGAGTTACCAGTTATATGGTTCAGTGTTTATTTTGCTTCTGTCATTGAAACGTATTTTCTTAACATGTCTTTTCCTTCACTATAGTCAATAGGTAATCATGATACAAGATATTTAGGACGAATTTCAGCTTTAGGTACAGGAGAATAGCTCTCTCCTAAACTCATATAACTGCAAGACTAAGCCAGAAACAAACTCTCAATTTATAAGAATGCTGAGCGTAATTTTAGAACAGTCTGAAAAAATCAGAATTTGTGTTGCAATTTCCCAGCAAGCTTCCTACTAGACTGAGGGTATCCATAAAAAATCAGCCTGCTTCTGCTAACTGTGGCACTCAAAATGATTATACTGATATACTAATGATATCTGATCCCCAAAGTCTTCTTTT